>VZSV01000037.1:735655-756843 GCA_013398735.1 Nothocercus julius
GGCGGGGAGGGGAGCCCGCCGGGCAGGGCACTTCCCGAGGGAGCCCCGCGGGCGCGCGCGGCGCTTCCCTCCCTGCTGGTAGCTCCGCTCGCTGACTTGAGGCGCAGGAGCAGCTGCTGCTCGGCGGCCGTGTGGCTGCTCCTGGGGAGGAGGTATTTTGTCACCGCGTCCTGAGCATGCCGCTGCTTCGTGTTCTTCATATGGCTGCATAATGCACGTTAACACGGTGTTGGCTCCTTTCTAAATGCTTTTGCAATATCTGCTTAACATGTGATCCCCTTTCAGCTAAGGCCATGCTCCAAATCTAGAGAAAGCCACCCGGACAGTGGCTTTGTGTGTGTTCATGCACCACTGAAACATGTTGAAAGGATCCAGAAGAACGCAGGAAGCCTTTCATGTTTTCAAAGATCACGCACTTGTATGTGGTAAATGAGTACAGCGAGCTACAACGCCTGCTATTTCACTTCTGCTGTAAAAGATTAGTAAATTTAACTTGAAATCTCTCCGCACAAAGAAAGTTTACAGCTTGGTACGTGATGCCCCACACTGCCTTCTGCAAAGTTGCTGCAGCACGGGGAAGTGGGGTGTGTTCTGCTTGCCTGCGCGTGTGGACAAACACAGCTATGCGTAAGACGTTGGTCCACAAAGTGGTGCCCTGGAAAATATACCAGTAAAAGAAGCTTTAGTGAAGGGAGGTCCAATTATTTTGGACTGTTATTTGCCTCTATTGTTTTTGCTGTTAAATTTCAGCTGTCTTCTACCTCTGAAAGGAAATGTTACAGACTTGGGGTGCGTCTTGCACATTCAGCGAACAAGGATGCCTGAGCTAGTCTGAGACCCAGGCAAGACACTGTCACTCTGGGCACGGAGGGTCTCCCCTGCCAGGCGCGCTGCTCACATGACGGCCATGCAGCAGAGGTACCCAAGCCAGCAGTGACGTGCTGCACCGGAGAGCGGGGATGTCACGGACCATGCCACAGGATGCCTGATGACAAGCAGGCACAGCCAGAGCCCATAAGCTGATACTTGCAATTTTGCTTGCTAAATTTTCAATGCTTAAAAATAGGACTGATTTTTCTGTTTGCTGGTTTTCAATGAATTTGATTAGTAATTCATATTACCATCAAAATACCTGTGAGGGAAAACACACAAACACACATAAAAGCAAGAAAGAAAAATTTCCTGTTGTGAAAAGATTTCTCTGTTCTTGAGCTCTGCATACATTCCCTTCACCACACATCTATGCTTTTCCTTTTACCTTGCATCTAAAAATAGCACCAGCAATAACCCTATACCCTGTAACATTAAGCTGGGGTTTCAAACTCTAGCTGAGCCCCAGTGATTGAATCATCTCAGGCTATCCTTCAGCAAAACGGTTGTCCTTGCTGTTCCCAAACCTCAGCTTCCTCACTGCTCAGGGACACTAAATATAGGACAAACAATGAAGCTGGAGGGTAGAGCAGTTCATGGGTTTCAAGAGTGTATTAGGAACAGGGTATTTCTTTTGATACCATTGAAGCTGTAGCTGAGAAAAAAAAAAAAAAAAAAAAGATAATTTGACTGTCTCTTCCCCTTTGTTTTTCTTATTAATTGTTACATTTGTATAATGGCTTCGTGTTTGGGAGCACTCATAATATAGCCACAATGAATTCCTGTTGAGGTGAATAGTATCTGAACTCGCGGAGCGCTTATACAGGGAGAAAGAATTCCAAATGGTAAATCACCATATGTTTACACCAAGGTCAAAAAGCTTTACGTCTACCATAATCTTATTTATTTCTGAGGTTGTGGCAAAAATCGTCTACATATATAATGCAGAAGGGGGAAGGTATTTTCTAAAGATCTGAAGTGAATGGAGGCCAGTTTGGCTTTGAATTTTCCGTTCTTTTAGACACTTATCAATACTTTATAAATAAAGGCCCAGTTGCCTAGCACAATTCTGTAATGTAAATGTATTTAGCCTTGAGTCATGCAAAATGGGCCTTTAAAGCAAGCATCTACACATTAAAATCAATGATCCTTAAAAACACATATTGGATGATGTCTTGTATAAAGAAGTAAGTGTCAACAGAGTCAAGGAGCTCTTTAGGGAAGTCTGAGGAAGGGGAATAAATTTTGCAGTGACACTGCTAAATAATACCTTTTTGGGAAAAAAATCCATTGACTTTAACAAGATCTTGGGCTGAACAGAGCCTAGTGGTTCAAATCTGCATAGTTCAGCTACTAGATACAAGTCCTTACTATTTATTTTTAAAAGGAACAGAGGTGAAAATTAATTAGAAGACTGTATTTTATCTAGAAAATTATTTCTTGATCTTTTTTGTTATGAAATATGTATGGGAATAAGGCACAAATCCAGCATTAAAAGTTGTACATCTCTGAATTACTTGGTTTCTACATGTAAATGTAGAATTTACTGTAGCATGGCACTCTGTGGGAGATCAAGACCAAGTCTCTGTGATGGCACTGGAAGAAAGTGGGGAGAAGCACAGTGAGGACCATGCAGCGGGGTAGTCACAGAGGTTTATGTACAGCATTGCAATTATTACAATTGCTACGCCTTGAGGAACACTGAATTTGTTGACCTCGATTTTGCATCCTTTGACTCCCACGCTCTTCTTGCCCACATGCATATCACTGTTGTTCAGGGGAGTCTCTGCATCCTCCCCCATAGGTATTCGTTGTTGCTGCTGCTTGTGGCTAAGACCCAGACGAGTTCATTAGCAAATTAACCAGTGTTCCTTGAAGGTATCCTTGAGGGGTCGTCTTTGGCAGGATCACACCTCTTTCATACTGGGATTCATCACATAGATCTCACAAGTTAATCCAGAAGGTCAGACGATAATCATCTTTTATATTTTGCTCCCTCCTCTTCTCTGGGACATGAGAACCTCATTGCTCTAGTGGTTTTGAGATTTTTCATTTTAAGCCTCAATTTATTTCTGAATACTTTGTACCCATTTGTCTTTCCTGACAATATTGGCCTTTATAGCTAACTCCCTCCTCTCCTGTGTTTAGGGATCTTTATAATGCTGCCTCCATAGTTCTTCTTTTATCAAACTTGTGTTCTTTTAGACTTGTTTAAGATGGATTCTCTGCTATTCTGCTTATTCAAGTTGCCTTTATTATTATTATTATTATTATTATTATTATTATTTGTATCCTCTTGAATTTGATTAAGTTTCCTTCAATATGGGTGAAAATATATATCTGTTCTAGATGATGAATTTAACTAAGGCCAGGTAGATGATATCAACATTGGTGAGAACACCTTGGACTGCAAATTGGTGTTCCCTTGCCATTTTCAATGTTCTATTACATTGATGGCTAACAGCTACACTGTGTCCAAGTAATACTGGCATTTTTTTTGTTGTTTTCTGTTTTTTCTTTTTTTCTTTTTAATCTTTTGTTTCCAAGTGATACATTACCAGCTTGTGGCAGAAATTCTTGTCATTGTTTTGTCTTGTCATCTTGTCACTATTTTCTGTAGTGTATTTGTGCATTTTTGCTTGGTTCCTTACAGTCAAAGAAGACTTCAGTGTTTTTTTTGTTTCTTTGTTTGTTTGTTTTTTCAATCTGATCAACAGATACTCCTCAGTTTGGCAGCATCCCTAAACACCATCTCATCAAACAGTTCAGTTGTCAGCTCCCTCCCTTCCCTGGGCCAAGGGTCAATGACAGCTCCTCCCTGGGGGACTCCACCAGCAATATCCATCCAGCCTGGTGGTTTCCTTGTCAGCACACCTGGTTCTCTCCCCTTTGGCCAGTTCTTAATCCTGCACTAATCCTCATCCTCTTCAGTTTAACTAAGAATTCCCAAAGTAACTCTGTGCCAGAAGTTTTATTGAGCTCCAAATAGATTTGGAGAATCAGTTTGCAGAATTACCCTTGTCTAGAAAATTACTTAGCATCTTGTCTAAGGAAAAAAAAAAATCAGGTTAGTCTGGCAAAGTCTACTTGTGCTTTATTTTATCTGATTTTCTATGGTGTAAATCAATATGAACCATATGCCACTCATAAGGGAGTTCTCATAATGAGGGCAAAATAATTTTACTGGTTGATGATCAAGGTCATCGCTAAGACCACTAAACATCTGAAAAAAAAATGAGACACAATTGTGGAATTTTCTACTCTTTAATACCTCTAAAGAGCACATTTCAGTTCACATTTTCCTAATTGTTTTAGAGAAAGTAAAATGAGTTTGTCAATGGTTCACCTTTTTCGCGATTAATAGACTATTACTAGGTACATTTCCATGTAAAATTTAACACTTTCCATAAGGAAAACATATGCATAGAGAAAAGTCAATTCAGATAGAGCCTTGTCTTTGTAAAGCCAGTCTAGCTGAGACTGAAATTTAGGTTCCAGGCCTATTATTTGGTAACATAATAATTTTATTTTTATAACACTGATTTCAAAGAATGGAGAACACTTCCTGAATGATTAATAAATCCTTTCAACACCTTTGTAAGCTCCGAATCGTTACTCACAAGTTCTGAGATGGAATAACAATAACACATCTAACAATGAAGCAATTAGAAACAAAGTTGTCTTTCTTACTTACAAAGAGTTGGCTTTGTTCTCACAAGGAAAGTGCACATGCATCTCCCTTTTCCTGCAGTGCCTGTTAACACCCAGCAGAAGTACAGAACTACTGCACAATCTTTGCAGCAGCAGCTATTTTCTTTTAAAACCACTTTTTCTCTCACAAAGATTAAATCGTTTCCCATGTTCTTCTGCCTTGCTCGTTCCTCTTTGGACTTCACATCCTCCAAAGGTGGATCCGAAGGTGGGAGGGCAGCTGGAAACCTGTGAGCTGACAAAGTGCAAGTGATGGCAGGGCTGACTCCGCTGGAGCCCAGTTATTTCATATCTGCATTCCTTTTTGATTTTTTTCCAACTTTCTTTTATGCAGCATTTCTACTCTTCCTCTGCTTTACTTGAATCTGCCAAGTGGCCCTTTCCCTCATAATGAGACCATATCCCAGTGGAGCCTTTAATTCATGTCAATGACCATCATTCAGAGTCAAGGAATTCACCAAGGACAGAAGATGAGGGAAGAGGTGAGTTGGGCAGTGTTTGGCAAGGAAGGGTCTCTTAGCTGCTTTGCACAGCATTTAGCAGCATCTGCAATTATGCTGGAGGAATCTTTTGCTTTCAAAATATGAAGAAGCTAGAAAGACATTTTACATAGCCACATTTTCAAGGGGCCAGACTTCTACATCCCCCAGAGAATATGATCCAGAAGGATTCTAGCAAATAAAAATAGTTTAAATGAAGTAGATTATATTATGTGTATACATATATATATTTAGAAACCTTTCTCAAAGATAAAATTAAATATGTGAAATAATATCAGCCACGAGAATTATTTTAACTTCTGGGTAACTTTGCAGAGTTAGTACAAGATGTAATGAAGTATATATCAAACTCTTAGGCATGCACAGAACCATGAAGCATATGAACTAAAGAAAACATTTTAATGAGGTATGAAGCCTCTCAGTGCCAATTCAGAAGTCCAAAAGATAAATCAGCACTGGAGTCCCAAGTCATCTACTAATGCAAAGTGAGTACACACTCGCTACTTAGAAAATAGATGATACACTCAGAAGGTGATTGAAGCACGCTCTTCACACACAGAGCACTTCTTAGCATGCAAAGCGCGCACGGCTTGAGAAACATTTGTCGCATTTGCTTCCATCAAAGCACTTCTGTTAGTCAGATAATAAGAGGTGCGGATCTGGTGCCTCATTATGCAACTGTGATGTACTTCAACATTTCTGCTTACTATGGAATATTATGGAATGAGAGCTATTCAATCCTATTGAGGAGTAAGAAAAAAAAAGGGGAGGGGGGTTGAAAAATAGAATGTCACTGTGGTAAAAGACATATCGGTAGTTCTGTTATGACTCAGGAGCTCATGATAAATTATTTAAACCTCTTGTGCTCAAGAACGACCTTCTAGCCATTGCAAGACAAGGAAAATATTTTCCTTTTTTTAGCCTCCACAATTCAAATAACAATCCTTCCTTCAAAATCAGGTGACCAAGATTAAAGAACTTAGTCATTAATCTCAGACTTTGAAGTACTGGAAGGCTACCAATGAGATATAAATGATGACATAATAACATGTAAGTTACGAGAGTGTCAGCTGGGCAGAAATCAGAGGCAATTGTATTGCTCCACATTAATATCTAAGCATTTCAAAAGACTAAATACTTTAAACTCATTAAAAAATCCTTCAGATTATTCAGGTTTGTTAGTGCTCAGAATTTAAAACATATGATATTTTGATTAATTCTTAACTATACAAGTAAACATTGGATAAGCATTATGTTAATGCTTTATATAAATATTCATTGTAAAATGGAAATTCGCAAATTAAGCTGATTATTTAACAATATCTAGATACATACATCCCATTAAAATCAGTTTAATTTATGTTAAATATTTTAAAGAATCTAAATGTGAGTTCTCCCACACTTCACTAATTGTTGTAGCAAACTGGACAACTGAATGTATCCAAGCCACTGGACCATATATTATTTGTGGTAAACCGCTTTTTTAAGGAGATATATCAAACTGTGCATTTAGGATTTTGTTTATCAGTGAAATTCTAAGTGCTTCTTGGATAACTGTGTGGACAGCTATCCATGATGTTGCATATGTGCTACACTGGGAAAACCCAGTACATCAATTGTCTTATTTGATCCTGCTTTGGAAAACACTGCCTTGGAAGAATGAAGTTCTGTTGTTTCTTTTGGTGGCCCAAAGTTAATATTTGCAATGATATATACTTTTGCAATGAGACAAATACTTGTTTGCCTATCCTTAATATCTCCACAACTGAGTTATCTGTATTTCTTAATCCAACATGAATGTTATTTTTGACAGGTTTAAAGAAAGTGAAATTGTGTTTCTGCTATGAGGAGTTAAAATGAGTTTTTTCAGACATAGCTTTTCCACTAATGGAAATTGATTGAGACTTGTTCTTATACACAGAACACACTGAGGAAGCTCTGCTGTGGAGTATCTAATGAGCTGGAAAAGATACTTCACATTGCAACAGAGACAAATCATCGCCTTGTCAAATCATCTGAGGTCTCTCCTTGGCATTTCATAAGCAACTCATGTTTTAAGACATAGGTAGTATTTTTGGGTCATTGACCTGGAAGTGTTTCAAAGAGTGTATCTTTGCTACTCCTTAAATAATTTTCTTACTTTTTCTTTTCTTTTTTTTTTCTTTTCTTTTTTTTGAATTAGAAACAATGAAAAAACTATAATAATGGTTTGAAAGTACAGTGTCTTGCACAGAAGTGGAAGGAGAGGAAGAGACTATAGAGAACCTCGTTTGGAAGGTGTAGCACAGTAAGCCCACGCACAGCTTGTCTGTAGCTATGTGTCTGTGATGTTAGCTGGGCTTTCAGCACTTGCCGCAAAGTCTTGGGTAGTAGCACTGGGTTCATTTTCAAAATTCAAAAACCTTTCACATAAATATCCAGAACATGGTATATGAAACTACATATATACAAATGCATATACAAAGTCATTCATTTTTAGAAACTAAACATTGATATGAGCAGACCTGGAAAGGTATGTAATTTTAATAGCAATAAATAATACCATTTAACACTTGTATACATCTTCCATATGTATCTCCATGCTGTCATAATAGCATGGCAATGCTAACCATGAGCATTGGTGCTGGACGTTGAAAGCAAGGCAAGTCTGGCAAGTCTTGGGAGAGTTACCAATTGTGAAGTGGTGAGACTCTGAGAAGGATGCTAGACTGGAAAATCAAAAAAAAAAAGAAAAGTTCAAAACTCTTCTAGTCTATGGCATCCATGAATTACATAGAGGGTAATGAGGAAGTTGTTTTTATATACTACAAAACGACAACTGTGGTAAAATACAGAGCATATCAAATTGCTTTTGGTGCTTGTTGCCTGCCCACCCCGCTCCTGTGCAATGTCATCCATGTCTGAGCGAGGCTGTTGCTGGAAACCTGGAGCCTGAGGTGACGATGTGCCCACCTAAAACAAGCCTCACAGAACACGGGAAACTTATTCATACAGCTTCAAGAAGTACTAACTAGATGCATTTGGTATCACTTCTTGTCTTCTCAGTCAGAGAAGTCAAAGCAGAGTTTCAGAAGGGGGAAACTCACCCTCTGGCCACTCACAGTTTTTGTTCTTTTCCTCCAAAAGAGGACTGGGTAGAGAACAAGAGAGAGGCTGACACCCCGCTCCCTGGGGTGCCCCCTTCTTTCCCCAGGGGATTTCCTGCGCTTTGCTTTCCGGCGCAGGGAGGTCTGAGCCGCACGGTGCGCGCTAGCAGCACCCCAGCTGTCTGTTACTCAAGAAATGTTGTAAAACATGCCGGGGAGTCTGTGACTAACACAGTTTCAGTAATGATCCAGAAACAGGCAATAGAGCAAGAGTAAATTAGCAGCCACCCAGCAGCACCAAAGGGAAATGGGAAGAGCCTGTGCTTAAAGCCCTACGGCTTCCTCAATCCACATAATTCCCATTCATCACTCCCTGGAAAAGCAGAGGCACTTAATGGCCTGGTTCCCCAAGTGCAAAGCCAGAGAGAGGCACGTCTTTTCATTTGCTTTGTAACACCAGCTGTCGGAGTGTCCTTTTACGGCTAATTAAAAACACATGATTTTCTAATTCACTCAGTAGAGGAAAATGAGTATTTCTGTGCCGTATCATTTCAGCAGAGCTCATCACGCTGTCGGCTGAAGAGCGCTAAGGACAGTCCTGCTGAGATGGGAAGAGACTGAAGCCTTCATCCACTGCAGTGTGAAGCGATCCTTGTAGAAGTCCCCTGGGGGGTGGTCAGTGCCACCTCTGCACAACATCCCCGGCATTCTCCGCACTGCCAAAGGATTTGGCTGCTTCTCTAAGGCCCTTGTGCTGATGTGGAAGTTGCCCTCCGCAGAGGTTTGCTCTGTACCACCAAGGCGTTTTCCAGTTTTCCCCCTGGGGCAGGCTTGCCCCCGGGCAGGGGCTGTGAGAAAGGCAGTGACCTCTTGAAAGCAAAGGTGGAAGAAGGCAGGAGCAGGGGGACCATTTTGTGAGATCCTGGGTTGTACCTAAATGAATATTTGCAATCTGCATGGAGGGCTCTCTGAACAGAACTTGAGGCATGCATAACCTATGAGCTCAGAGGTTCCACTCTTCTGAACTTGAAGTATAATTAATTTTAGGGGAATTATGCAGTCAAATGCTTCACTTTTTTTTTTTTAAACAGATTTTACTATGAGGCTAATTATCTGCTTCAGGTAGTGGATTCTTGATACTCTTGCATTCTCATTCACATCTATGTGCAAAACGCAAAACTGAGCCAGAATTTTCTCCTTTATTTATATATTTTTTTTCCAGATTACTTGGTATGTAATGATTGTGACTGACCCTAGCTTCCACCTTCCCTTACATTTTTAATTCTCCTTATCAGGATCTCTTCTGAAAGCTTTAAGTCCACAACATTTTCTAGAGACAATTTTAGCAAGGAAAAGTACTTAGAAGAGAAGAGAGAGTGATGATTTTCTCTGTTTCTCTGTTTTTCGTTTTTTTTTTTTTTCTACTCCTAAGGCCACCAATACTGATATGAATCTATTACACAGGAGCGTTAAACATGAATCACACTAACAGATGGAAGATTTTACTGTGTATATTTTGTAAGTATTAGATTTTGTTATTTAGGCCAAGGCCTAAAAAGTACATATTTATACTAATAAACATGCATATATTTATAGAGATCATGGGCAGTTAAATAAAGAGGGAAATGAGCTACTAGGAATTTACAAAGTAGTAAACACTGACTGCTAGATGTGGAATGCTAATATAAAAGACTAAATGTGTAGTTTCTGGATTAACCATTCTGTTTAATTGTCTTCTATACCAGATTCAGAAATTGTATAAAAGGAAAAAAGTCATAGATTCTTTCAGAAGCGTTTGAAGAAGTTCTCAGTAAAGCAAATCCTGGATCTTGAAGTAACAGATGTGACAAAATTTTACAGTCCTTAGAAATAGAGCTTTTCATTTTTTTTCAAGAACTCTATCCCTTGTAACCTTTAGCTGTGCCACTGCAATTTTAAGGCCTTAACTGTAGATATAAGTGTTGTCATTTAGTGTAATACACTGTCTGCTATCTTTTGGCATAGCAACTATATTGTGTAATCACTTGAGTAAAGAATGACTAAAAAATTTCTGACTTTATCGCATACCCAAAGAACTTCTGCAAGTACTGTGAAAATGCGCTACATCAATTTAATTCAAGAAGAGTATATATGGGCTGTTTATTATACAGTGTGGAGTGCCATGAAAGCGCTTCTGCAAAATAAGCCTTCTAGAGATCAAGGTTGAAATGCCATAGAAAACACGAAGGAAACAATTACAAAAGGATGAGTTGCAAAGGGTATCTTTTTTATATCAGCTGCCTTAATGCAGAACTTTCAGAGCAGACGTTTGGAAAAGGCTGCATTGCAGAGTTTTTTCCATCTAGACTTCTGCTACTATCCTGTTATTTAATCCTATTAGTCAGCTTTTAGGTGTTAAATGGTATAATATTATATAAAAATAGTATAAAATATCCCTCAGAGAGAGAGTAAAATAGGTAACAGCTTAGTGAATGTGAGAAACTAGCATGGGAAACACGTATTTTGAATTTGCTTTAGTTATGGCAAAAGAAAATTACATGACAGGCAAAGATCAAACATGAAATGTTTCAGAAGTAAGAAATGAGCCAGGGCTTTCAAGGACAGAAGTCACAAAGGTAGTTTAAGTTATTATCCTTATATGTATATAGAGAGATCTTTTTATATTAAGCATACGGATTTATTTGCCATATGAAGATCAATTTTATGTTAAAACTAACAAAATGTTTGCTTCAGCATGAAGCTTCTCAGGCACTGAAAGAATGTTCAGACTTAGATTCCCATTTGCACATATCCTCAAGCCTTTGAAATTTTAACTTTGATCATAGGTAAGGCTTTTTTTTTTCTTTCTCTTTAATAGGATAGCCAAATTTTTTGTATTCTTTGAAGAACTATTCTACTTTAAATTTTTTTTACATTTATTTTCTTTCTTATTTATGATCTGCTAGTCATAATAGAAAATTCTCTATCTCATGTTTTCCCCCGTGATGCATTTCTTTATGTAGTATGTAACCTTTTAAGTTATATGCTTCTTACCTATCATGTGAAAGCCTATTTTGGGTGGGGTGGGGAAAAGTTCTTTGGGATTTCTGGTTCTCATTCACCTTTTGGAAACCAGCACTATTAATATCACATAGTATAAAGGCAGAGATCTCTCCTGCATTACTGGGAAAGTTTCTTGTATTTAGCTTCTGACTTGTATCCCAGGACCTGGTAAAAGCCCTATTGCTTGTGTTCATCATTTTAAAATGAGCCGAGGAATGTCTACTGTGAACGAAAGAATGCGTCATGAAGCAGTACCTTACATGGTTTCAGAAGTGGTACTTTTCAGTTTCTTCTTCTTCTTTAAATGTAAGAGAACAATCAGTATTCACAGCCTGTGTTTTAGGATGAAGCTGTTCACTCAGATGAAGTGGTAAAAAATCAGAATGGTCATCAAGAGTCTTCTGCTTTTCAACTTCATAATATACCAAAATGGCTAAGTAGTAGTAGACAGGTCAGACACACAGATATACAGGTACACATATATATATAGCAAAAGGAACTTGAGGCTGACTTTGAGAAATGCTGTAATTTTTCCTATCCATCTAGACTGAGGAATATTTTCAGCTCTGGGTTCTTATCAGTTCAAGAGCTGGTATGGCCAGAATTTCTCATGCTGGTGCTGGACGTAGGCCAAGGAAGTGGTGCTGGGGCTAATTTGTTGGTTCATAAGCAGTCAAACAAGTTCACAGGTGTCATGGCAGCATTTAAGATTCTTGGACTGCCTTTACATGACAACCTGTAAATAGATACTAAGAAAACCTTCAGATAAGTCCTTCTCTGAATATTACTTTTCAGTTCATAAGGAAGGTATCAAATGTTGAAATAAGGTGTTCTGTTCTGCTAATAGGTTCACAAGCATGTCGAAGAGCTGCTTTTGAAAGCTAAGGGTCATCCATTTCAGGACAAGACTGCTTCTTTTGAAAAATTTATGTGTGTTCAAATAACTTGAGTATTCAATTGCATTTGTGAAAAGGTCTTTCTCTTTTACATAATCTCTTTGCCTAAAAAAAAATCTATTTTGACTATTATCTAAGTAATTACTTAAAAGATAATTACTATGCATCAGCATAACTAAAATAATAATAAAAATTTAATCTAAACTCTGGCAAACCTTAATCTATTGTGTACAGAAGCAGCAAAATAATTTTTGGAAATTGTCAAAATGATTCAGAAAGAGCTTAACTGAGAGGCTAGAATTCCTTTTTAAAAAGTTTTTAAAGATTACATGATTCATTTTGTTTTTATATCTCCAAATATATTGCTCCCAGTCTGTTTGTCATACAGAATTTTTCAAGTAGCCACTTGGGAAGAAACCTGCCATTTTCAACTGGCAAAGATAACTGACTGGGTCTCAAGTGCTTGACTGTGCTTGTGACCTTACAGTAATTGGTCTCAAAGTTTGTAATCCATTAATCAAAGGAAATATTTTATGACAAATAAAGAAAAAAGATTTAAGAAACTATCAGAATAAATGTATGCTATTTCTAATAAATATAATTGTCTTGATGAGTTAATTTACATAGTTTGAGATATGATCTAATCTTTTTTCACTGCTTTGTGCTTTCTACTGTTTCTGTTTTTCCAAACTAAGTGCAAAACCTTTGATCAGAGAAGCAGCAATTCAGAACCACTTGGCTGTACCTGACTACACAAGACAGTCAAGAATGCAGATCACTCTGTCCTAAGATTTTCTCTACATGAGAAAATTGTAATTATTTAGCTGTGGCCATGAAATAAGATAGTTTATCCAGCATGGGTCCAGTAGAAGAACAATTATACAGGAAAAAGAAATGCTGAGGTGTTATAAATTACTCTCTGTGTTTTGTTTGTGTCATGAAAGTGTAAAAGTATAGTGGGAACTGGGAGTAGTCACTAGCTGTCTTTTCTTTTTTAGGAACTTTACCTCCTGCTTGGTGAAAGCAAGAAAATAATATGGTGACTGCAAGTTTGGCTCAGTCAAAACCAAACCTGGTTTGCCTGTGGGGCAACTGGTGGAGAATCACAGCTCCTCGGGAGAAATAAAAAATAAAAAATAAAACAAGCCATTGTCCCATGAAGATCAAAGCAGCCAAGCCTGTGCCCCTAAGGCTATGGTACCTTCTCTGGTGTTACGGTCTTTCAGGTAATGTCCTCTAGCTCAGCCTCTGGAGATGTACTAGCTGGTTGTCTGTAAGAAGACTCTAGCATCTTTCTACCTTTTTTTTTTTTTCAGACAATTTCAACGTCACAGATATTGTGGAGCATATCAGATGTATGTTGCGGGTTTTTTATAGGTGGATAGGCATATAACATACAGAGAACCAAGGCAGTTAGTCTTGGCAAAAGTTGCTCAGTGTTTTTCTACTGAATCTTAATTTAATTCGAAAATTGTGGGTTTGACCAGACATTTTTGCAGAAAATGTTTTCACTCCTTGACATTCATTTCTTGAGAGGGAATTTTAATAGAGAACTGCAACTGGAATATTTTACTTTTTTTAAAGTTTTCGGTGTTTTTCTTTTGCATAAAATGTTTGATGTTTCAGTGTTTGTGTGTTTCCAATAAAAAATAAACTTTTCAATGGAAGAATCTGTTTTAGGGGCACTTTCTGTAGGAAAACAGTACAGTCTCTTGCCAAACCTCATAGGGAAGTCAAATGACTAACTCAAGGTCATGCTGCAAGTCAAGGGCAGAACCGGGAATAAAACTCCAACCTATCAGTCTATTGCTTTAAGTATGAGCTCTTAATCTCAGATACTCTAAATTCTTACTTTCTATCTTCTGCCATTCTTTAACTTCCACACCTGTTCTGTAACTATCAAACATATTCTTCTCAGCTCTCAATTTTCTGTTAACTCACATAATTTATCTCCACCATTCGCCAAAGGCTATAGGACAGTTTTCACAGTAAGAGTCTCCCATCACCACTCAAGCTTTGCTGAAGAAATCTGGGGAAATGCTGCCTTATATCTTCTGCTGTATGGAATACTGCATTTGTATTAGACCATATTACAGTATTAAAATCCTATAATCATTTATTCCTCTCAAAATATTTAAGATGCTCTTTAGGCATCTACACTCTGTATTAATGTGATGATCTACACTTTGTACTAATGCTGGAACACACAAAAGCTTGCTTGTTTTACTGGGGATGAGGAAGTTATACTTGAAGGTGTTATTTTATGAAATTAGAGCATGACAAAATACACTTCCTTGTATTTCTGCTCTTTTGGAAGAAAGTAATTCATTGTAAACATTGAGTGCATCTGAGGATTGAAGTCACAAAAGCCTGCATATATCCTGTGTGCTTATACAGTACTTAATGTACACCGGGAAGCATTTATCTTTAATGATTAAAGTCTTTCTTATTAATAAGTTGTATTAGTCTTAACAGAAGTCCTCATGTTTGCTCTGACAGTGATGAGTGCTGGGAATTTGAAAGCCGTACTGTCCTGTGCTAGTGAGCAATTAGTATTTTGGCATTCATGAGAAGAAACCTGCCAATATCACTCACCTGACTTTATTAAGGCAGCAATAATGTAATAAAGCAATAAAGAAGGGGGAAGAAAAGTTGTTATTGTTTATTTTACTGGCATGAAAACAAGGGAAGCAGTGCCATGAGGGAAGGCTGAATGTTTGTTCATGAGCAATAGAGCCGGCAGCAGGAGACGCAGCACAGACACCCCCATGCCCCACTTCCCTACCAAGGGACGAGAATGTTGCATCCACTTGCAAAACCAGGGCTCGTGTCTAACCTGCCATGGATTAGGTGTTCTAGTCACTCTTCTCATTGGCTCCTGTTAAAATAAAAAAGAAGAAAGAACAAGAAAAAACTAAGCAATGCTGCTATTTTTCACCCCTGGACATGGGAGAAAAGTGGAAAGAGGAAATCATGTGCAGAAAAAGCAATACTCTCTGGTAGTTCTCCCAAAACCAAGGCAATGCGCCTTTTTAGGATGACACAAAAGCTTTCAAAAGTATATTTGCTTCATTTTAAAAGCAAACAGAAAGTTGGGATCTTCCTGGTGCAATGAAAACTCCATGAATGAGTTTTCGTAATAAATCATGGCATTGTTCTTTTGAAGAATGCCTTTCTTCCAAAGGAAAATTCCTGTAGCCGTGCACATCTCAAGTGACTAAAGCTGGAGTTATTTCAGAGATGTCATGTATTTTTGCATTTTGTTCTAAGACAAAAACAAGTCATTCTTAATCAATTAAGAGAAAAAAAAAAAAGAAAAAAGAACAACTAACCTACTGAGTATGAAGAATTGAGATGAGACACTTACATTCAACTCTTTATCTTGACTCAGGAAAAGTAAGCATTTATGTCTGGCTCCCATGATTCTCCCAAAGAAGCAAGCTGCAACTTTCTCCCTGTTTTCCCTTCTTTTGCAGAAGAGGAGTCCTTTTATGGCTTCTGATGTTTTTAAAACGCAACGCTCTAAGTCTTCCAGATATCCAGTACTCAATAGAAAAAGCAGTCATTGAATTTCCCCTTCAAAGTTCAATGGCTTGCTAACAGTAGGTAAAAATTGAGTGAAAAGGAAATCTATCAGAACTGGATCAATAAATTGCTTTTCTTACTGAGGGTAACTTAATTCATACTGAGAGAGTGTCTTTGTTCAGACGGAATGTCTGTTGCACATACAGGGAGAGCCAAACAGATAATGTTTGCTGCACAGATCGTGCTGGGGAACACAGTACTTTTATGTACAGTCTCTCTCTTTTTTTTCAAATCTTTCTACACATGTATGCATGTAGAAATACATGCGCGAACATACCGGTATTCTACAAATTGCACACAGCATCAGAATGCTTCCTATTCCAACGAGATTTCTGAAAGCTACTGAAAGAGAGTGCTAAATACAGAATCCAGCTCCTTATTAAATATTAAAAAAAAAAATTAAAAATATTTTTAAAAGTCAGAAAAACAGAAAAAGTCATAGCTGAGAGTGGTACAAGCCCAATGTTTGGAAGAATGGGAAGATGAGAGGAAATAGGCTGGTCTGATGAGTCAGTAGCAAGTATACTCATCTTTAAGACAGGGCCTAAGCCTCGGGGTAGCTTACCTGGATTTGCATTTTTGAAGTATCTTCCTTCCAGATATCTCTCAGTGTATCTCAGATACACCTGTGCATTTCAACAAAGATGAAGCTAATTTTATACTTGAAGGAGCAGGCAGAGAAACTGTGTGATTTCCTATGAACTCACTGGAATTCTGGCTCAGGATGGGCATGATCATTGCAATAAATATTAATTTATATGCTCAGCTTCCTGCTAAACAATGAATGCATTATCATTTACAAGAACTGCTTTTAGTTATGACTTGGAGATATGTAAGTGCTGCTGTAGTTTAAAGACTGTATGAGTGAGAAAAGAGCCTGAAACCCTCACATCACCTGGAGCTGGGTAGTCCTGTACCCTTCTTCTTAACTGTTTGGTCTTGGTTTCCATGGTGCCTAAACAATCCAGTCCACAGTAAAATCTCATATGTAGACAACATTTCATATTCAAGAGTATCATATTTCTTTAAGAATTTTGCAATTCCCCAAACATTCTATTTTCAGATCTTAATTTTATCTTAACAGAACTTGGATTTTAACAACAGCAAAAAAAACAAAACCAAAAAAAAAAAAAAAAAAAGAGACATTCATATTTTTGGTAGCCTAGTCTTACCAAAGTGCAAGAATAGTTTATTAGTTAATACCTGCAGTGTTAGGAATAATAATTACTAATTCATAAATGAATTATGTTAGTAAATGCATTGTTGCTATTTCTATAAAATAATGAGAATTTTATACATTTAAATCTGAAACCTTTAATATTTAATATTCATATAAAAACTCTCAGATAATTACTAACGCTCTTAATATCTGCAGCAGAGGACCAGCCCATGTGTCAGCCCATGAGCTGAGGTGTACTATTTGCAAGGGATGTTTTTCTTTGGTGGAGTCTTGCTAACTTCCCTAAATGATAAACAGAAATTATACAAGCTTTGATTAGACCTATCAGCTTCTGAAAGAACAATTAAAAAGCAAATTATGCAAACTACTGAGCATAGCGTCAAAAAGGGCAGTGTTTTTTTTTCAAAAGTGATGTTTTCTGAAATTCTGCAATTTTATGTGTTGCTGCTTCTTTGTAGCTCATCCTCAATAGATGTCATTAATATAACCATATATGTGTAGAAGTTATCCAGGGAGTATCTGAATTTATTTTCACAGCTGAGTAAATAAGGAGAGGTTTGCTGATAACAGTTGCAGGACTAAGTTCATATTTATCATATTTTATTGATATATTATTAGCCAAACAGTATTTAGGGGAAGAGCTGCAAGAAAAAAAAAAAAAAAACAACTAATTTCTAAAAATCAAGCCACTTTTCTCTGTTTCAGATCTCTTCCATAAAGTAGTTAAGCTAGTTAGTTAGAGAAACATGAGAGATGACCGTACAGCACAGCTACTATGGCTTTGGTATGCTCTGCTGCTCCGCCGCCCTGACATTACTGACCATGTGTTTCAGTTGATTACTATGCAAGTATGGCTGGAGAGGTGCAGTTCTGCCTCATAAAGGGATTACTCTGGATTTAACCACACAGCTTTCATTAAGGTCAAAGGAAATGATGACTACATTTCTGGTAAAACTTAGGACAGGAGACACTGTCCCTCGCCTGGAAAATTTTCAAAATGATTTCAAGAGCTTTCTATGCTGTCTGAGAGGAAATCATTAATTATTTAAAGAAAGAAAAAGATCCACAGAGGAATCTTCAGCTTAATTGGTCAGGATTCAAGAAGCAATAACATTTTTCTACTAAAAAGAATGCTGCTGGCATGTGAGCTACGTGCAAATACAGAATTACATTGGAGCCTGCTGTCCCTCCAGCTATGCATTGCAAATAGAAGAAAATAATCTCTTTGCCCTGACAGTGCATTCAGCTGTCTCCACAGTATCTAAAATATGAATTAGCTGAGACCAGGACCCTAATTTAGCATTTACTGTATTGGATAAAGCAACTGTGCCTTCCTTAACACAGAAAGCGGTTAAGTGTGCTTGGAGGTGCTTATTTCTCAGTCAGAAATGAATCAGTTTACTATAGTGGTGGAAGAAATATGTCATTTTGACAATCTCAAACTTCTTTCCATTTTTTTTAATGGGTTGGTTTTCTGTTATGAAAAACAAAAACTCAGAAAAAATCTAAATGGGAGGAAAATCTCTCCCAGAATGTGAAAGGAGCTGTGGGTTCATGGACATTCATCCTCAGCAGAGCTATATTTAGATATAAATTACCCTTTCTCCAGATTGTTAAGTGAATTTACTCTCCCTAGAAGTCTTCTTCATTTAATTTCTTCTTCTTGATTATATTCATTAATCTACAGAAAATCTGTCGTCACATGTATTTTTCAAATGTATTGTCTTTATTCTTGAAGTAGCTGTGTTGAATCCCCAAATTAGCAGTCAAGGTATGCTATTAGATGCTCTTAAAGTGTAAATCTATTCGAAGAAATGACTTTGTAAAAGCGTCATTGTGGATTCCAACATCATTTTTTCTCAGTGAACTTCAGATAAAATAAGTTCCATTTACAAGGAGAAAGTTATCTGTTTTCCTAACTTCCAGTTCAGCCACCCCAGACACACAGTGTATTCATGCCGTGCTGTTTTTGCCACCCTGATTTCTGACTCCAGCTTCTGTGATCAGATGCTGAAGGACAGTTCTGATGTGCCAGCTGGGCAGCCACCCAGACCCATACAGGTTTGCTGGTGCTTTTAGTACACTGCCTTTCCAAAAGCAAAATCAAAGCTCCTGTTAGGCAAGAGATATGTAACTGTCCACTCTCAGGCACTAGATCTGCAGAGCAGAAAGCAAGTGAATTTTCAGGGGCACTTTCAGACTGGACCGTTTTTGAAACAATGTCTTCCACATAAGTCAAGTTTTGGAGTGAACATTTAAAGTGTTTAGAACCAGAAACATGAATCAAACAGAGCATAAAGGAGAATGTAATGGTTATATTTCCTGATAAAGTTTGCATGATACCTCATTTCAGAAATACAGAAAGTTAAGATACAACTTTGTAAGGAAATACAACATTCCAAGTAGAATCCAGGCATAGGGAGATCCACTGAAAATGAAGAGGATTAAAAATGTTTAAGCATTTCAGGGTCATAGGTAAAGCAACATATGCAGGAAAATAATAGCTACTTAGCAATAGAGAAGACAAGCCAGGACTCAACTATGTATGATGGTGTGCAAGCTGAGCTGTACATTTACTGTGTGGGGAGTATTCCTAGAGGCAACACAAACGGTGAAAATACAACGCATGCAAATCCACATGGTTCGAATGGGAAACTTATTCTTGCCAAAGAAATTAGATTCTGCTTTCAGGTAGAACTAGAGGTTTATTTAATAAGTGCTTATTGTATCAACCTTTAACGTCTTTAGACAGTTCAGACTCTCCTGTATGATATTCAGTTTTACAAAGCAAATAAGCCTATATTCCACATTATATGAATTAAAAATTGATTAACTATATAAAAAGAGTATAATCTTTTAATTACTGAGCTGCACAGATCACTGCTTTTTAGTAATGTTAAAGGGGATCTGGAGAGAATATAAAACATCTTTATCAGTACAAAATAGTAGAACACCCCCAAACCACTTAAATAACGTATGTTGGTGGGAAGAAAGCAAATATACAGCCATAGCTAAGTAAAAAGTCAGATATTTAAGAGCAGAGTTCAGAGTTGTCCAAAAAAATGAATATAAATTCTCACGGCAATGTTGTAGTCATAAAAGCAAACAAAGTCCTTTAGTGTTTGGGTGGATGAGTACCAGAAAGGAATAGGGAGATCACAGTCCTGTGCTCTAACAGTGAGACGACTAATGGGTCTAATTCTGCTGGCTCACTGGAAAAGGATGCTGAAAAATTAGAAAAGTTCAGAAAAATGGATTTGAGGTCTAGAGGGAATTAAGGGACTCAGGGTAGTTAATTAGCCCAACATGTGATGTGATCATGGCCTTCAGAGTACCTCTGTAGAGAGGAGACTTCCTCTAATGACTTCTTTAATTTAGTAAGATACAGAAAATGAAGTCCAATGGCTGGAAATTGAATTTAGGCAAATTCAGAGTAGAAATTATATGCAATTTAGTATTGGGTGTAAAAAACATTGTAACAATTTACCTGGAAGAATACTGGAGTCTCCATTCTTTAAAGATTTCCATCAAAAAGATAGTTTTATTTATTTAGTTATTAAGAGGAGCTGCAGTTTAAACAGCAGTTATGGACTACATTTGTAAATATCAGGGACCTTCTTTGACCCAGAGTATTCAGACTAGATAACTTCAGTAAAATTCTGAAACGCTAGGAGAAAAAGTCATTTAAACTCAACATCTCATTTGGGCTGTAATTGCCCTTGTATATGTGAGTGCATAAGTGGACAATAGGTGGGCATGTGCACTCTTGCACATAGTAGTCTGCATACATACATATATATGTATATATATATAAATATATACATATGTTGTATAGGCAATAACAAGCTTGAAAAATAGTGAGGCATTCATATTTTTATAATTTTTATTTTGCCTCTGTAGGCATTAAAAATAAAATTATTCAGCTGCAAAGAGGTGTGATCATTATCCTACACCCACAGGCATTGAGCTTGACAGCAGTCCCATATGGTTAGTTGTTTTCATTTTATTTATTTTTGCAAGGTTGAGCGTATTATACATGTTTATTTCAATAATGTAAATTAGGGTTGATTGAAATTCGTTGTTTTCTTTTGTTTGTTTCTTTTATTTTTTTTTAATTTTTATTTTTATTTCTTTTTTACTATAGCCGCTTCCTAATCTGTGGGAACATCAATATGGGGGTTACACTTGCTTTGGCTTGAAAGGATAAACCTATGAAATTTTCTGCAAAATGATACTGCTAGAGATTTACATTGTACATATGTTCACAGACAGAACACAGCAGAAGAATGCAAGTCACACTGTTTTTTTTTTTTTTTTT
>VZSV01000037.1:757788-832520 GCA_013398735.1 Nothocercus julius
AGGTCATTGATGAATAAATTGAACAGGACTGGGCCGAGGACTGACCCCTGGGGGACACCACTCACCACAGGCCTCCAGCTCGACTCTGCGCCACTGATCACCACCCTCTGAGCCCTGTCATCCAGCCAATTCCTAATCCACCTCACTGTCCACTCATCTATCCCACACTTCCGGAGCTTGCCCAGGAGGATGCCGTGAGGGACGGTGTCAAAAGCCTTGCTGAAGTAAAGTAAAGAAGGTTTAACCCAAGACGCTCTTCGGCCCCTATCTACTAGATGCCGTACTGCCCTGCTCACAGGTATCAATGTCTAATGCAAGTCCTTACCCCATGTGCAGTTGCCAATTTCTGCTCCAGAAAGCTCTTTTCAATTAAATACAGAGATATTCAGAGCTAGCAAAAGTAGAAACTGGGAATGTCAGCTTGTTTGAAATCATGTGGCTCCTGACTCCAGCATTGATGGAGGTTCCACTGCCAGCTGGGCACCAAGCCACAGCTGGGACACCTGCCCAAGAGCTGTTTTCACAAGGGACCTGTTGCTGGGAACTCAACCCTGCAGCAACCAAAAAAAGTTGCGGCAAGAGGGGTGATTTTGCTCTCCTTTTTTTTTTTTTTGCTCTTCTTTTTATAGCACTGTAGCTAAAACATTTGTGCAGGATGCTAGAGACTGAAATTTGATAGTGTTTCCACCCTCAGGGTGCTCAGGAAACATGGCTCGGGTTTTCAGCATGTTTCTGTAGGATGCACCTACATTAGGGACTTGATCTGAGCCAGTAACTCACTTTTGAAGCAAACCTCCTCACCAACCTCCTCACCGCTCCTTACTGCACTTTGGTCAGCACTGTGGGAGCAAAAAAACTAATGTCCTCCTGGATTAAACTAAACAAGAACACATGTTCCAGGAGTTTATCTAATGAACAGTAAGTACTATCAGGGTCTCAGTTTAAATCATAGGTCTTGTCAATCCCTCCTGCTGGGACTGTGCCCCTCCACAGAAAGCAATAAAAGATTCACAGTAATAAAAACAGGAAGCATGAAAAGGAATATGGCAGTGTAAGCCTAACTGGTAGGTAACTCTTTGCCCAGAGAGCAGAAATATTTCTTGGAGCAGATGCCAAAACTTTTTTCTTGTGTATTTTTGTGTAATTTGTAGCAAATGTGTAAAAAGTCATAATTCTGTGAACCAGAATCCACAATCCGCTTCCTAGCAGCACACTCTAAATGCTAAATCATGGATTCATGCTTCCCCTTGAATCATCCCTTTTAGGAGTGAGCATATTGCACCCCTTGCTGAGAAGGGCTTTTAGCATACAGATATGGATGAATTCTCTAGCTACGAACAAAGCTATATTCATACTTTGTGAGGATCTGAGAATGGCGTGATGCATTAAGTGCCTTATGAACATATCAGTCCATATGGCTCTGAGGGTAACACTGAAACTTGTAGTACAGCCTAATACAGCAGATGTGTATAGAGAAACGGTAGATGCTGAAGACCATCAACAACGCTATGCATCCCTCATTTCACACTAATTCCTGTGTAGTGCCACAGACTGACTGCCCATTAATGGGCAAGTCTTCCAGTTTATTTTCATCCAAAGGGAACCCAGTTCACATGCTCTGAGACTATCTGTCATGCAGTTCAGATCTTGGCAGATGAAGACAATCAGGAAATACACTTTTCTTGATCTGAGCTGATATACAAATGTGAATATACCTTTAGCATAGACGTACATACTCAGGCTTCTAATTTGGCTTGAGTGTTAGGTAGGAGCTAGAGCAACATGTTCAAAGCGTGACAGATCTTCAGAAGAGAAGTTAAGACACTCAGAGAGTTTCTTCAAATCAAAAAGAATGTCAGTAAAGTTTTATGTGAATAAAATTTGGACATTTCCAAAGTTAGCAAAAAATCAGTTTGCAATTTCAGATTTGTGTACTTTTTTTAATCTCACCATCTGTGCAAATGTTGTTCTTTTTCAGCTTTCTTTTAAGTTTAAACAAATGAAAACTTTAGTAGTACTTAAATCCACAGAGCTTTCCAAATCCAAAGGGTTGGTCAAAATGAGCTTTCAGACTAATTTTGAGCAGATGTTAAGTTAAAATAAATGGTGGTCAGTCATACAGCTCTGGACCCAAGACAAAAGAGAAAAAAATTAGTGAAGGCATGTGGCAAATTTGTACCATATCTGATTATCTTCCTTTAACAAAACTAGCAATTACCACATCTCATAGAATTACCATCCTGCAAAGAATTTGAAATTTTAAGTGCTTGGTCTGTATAAACTGTGGTAAGTCCATGATTTTGCTCTTAGGCTTTATTTTTATTTATTTATTTTTTCTTTCCTAAAATAGGTAAATCAAAAACACTATTAACTTTTACTGTGGAAAATGAATTTGTTCTGATCTGCCTCAGAGTTTATTCTGACACAGCCTAAACAGACATGAAAAACAGAAGCAAAATTAATAAAAAGAATGCTTTAATCATTTTATTTTATTGTATTTGGACATCAACACAAATTTTGTTATCAAAAATAGCGGCAGGAGGGATGACCATGATTTTGGTCACCTTTGTTTAGATCTTGATAACTTCATTAACTGGATACATTTTTCATTTAGAGCAGCAGAATCAGGTATTTGCCGCAATATTTTCAACTGGTGTTTTAGTGCATAATTACATCATCCACAGAAAAGAGTAGTCTATTCCTTTCAATGGATTTTGGAAATACGGAAGAGAAAGAGAGAGAGCCTTTCAATAAACTGTTTTAAACCACAGTGTTTTTATAGTCTATAAAATATCTTGCCATTTTTATGATAAAATCTTCTTTTATTTCATAAAGATGTCTTCTGCTAGTCCAATTCTTTCTTTTAACTCCATTTTCCTGTTATTTATAGACCATCATGCTTTTGCCACCCGACTCGCATCAGCCATCTGTTAACCAAGGCATATACATTAAGGACTTTCTCTTTTGTTTTAGTCTATCCTTTCATTTTTGCTCCTTTGGCCAATATCTTGAGAGGAGAGGAATTCAAACCTGCTTTGCAGCATGGCAATGTACTTTTGTTTCTGCCAAGAATTAAAGCATTTTCTGGTGGTTTTGTGTGGGTTTAGGAAAGGTCTCTCCTCTGCCACATTTCAGGATTCTCTGTGAGGTCTGAGCTCTCCTGAAGTTTCTGATCGCAGGCCCAAAGCACCAAACTGTGGGAGCTCAGGATAACAGGAAAAAGTTGCTTTGTGAGTGGGCCTTTACTTCTGCCAAGCCCCTGTTTGCCTGCTAGATCAGCAGCCATCTTTTCTTTCTAAACCCCACAGGAATTATTGAACAAAATAGTGTTCTTGACTGGAAGAAGAACTGGTGGGTGGCTTTCTGTCCACATTTGTTTTATGATTTTTTGACCTATATCTATTACAGGAGCTGTAGGGAATTGCAGAGAGCTCGAACAAATGCATCATCTAAATGTGACCTAAGAGCTGTGGTATGAGCTGCATTAGTCTCTGGAAATCCAGGGCTTCATACACATGACTTCATACACATGAACATCCACATTCCACACTGAGCTCTGAAAAGCACTTTACAGTTCTCTGTGTCCCATCTGAAGGTCCCATACTTCCCTCAGCTCGTCATACTCAGCTTCTTGTCTCTAGAAATACTGGCTCAGCAATGAAGACATGAATGCAGGCTCTCCAAATAGTAAAGTGAAAACTAAGAAAATAATGCATAATAGCAACTTGCTTATCTTTTAATAAAAAAACATTTAACAGTAAGAAACTAAATTTACTAATATGCCCAGACAGACAATCAGCATTCCTAACTTTAATGAAAGTTACAGTGGCATCAAACTTTGAATCCATCACTTCTGCCATTTCAGTCTGGCAGGTTGTAAAATGTAGTTTTTATTCCTGCCCTAGTTATGCAAAATTCTTGTGAAAATAATAGAATTTAAACTGAGATTGGAAATCTCATGTTGGGACAGATCAAATTACCCTGAAAATACAATTGCACAAACATATATAAATATATATATCACATTCAGTGTATGCACATATTCATTCCAAAGACAGAAAGGAGATATCATACAGTCCATAACTTTTCCACCTGAAAACAAACATTTCCTCTTAAAAATACTTGAGAAAGAGCGAGGTAGCCAGAAGCATTGCTTGTCTGGAGATGTATAGCTGAATTATATGTATCTGCTGCCCAGAAGCGGAATCTACTGCCCATGTTAGACCTATTATTTTTCCATAAAATGCATAGTGCTCACTAAGTACAGAAGGAAGATTCGCACCTGCTTGCGTGTTGAACAGATTTCTTTAGCTAATAGAAAATATTGATGAGTGGTGTGTGACCGAAATATTATTTCTTTTGAGTGAAGGAATCTTTACAGACCTTTTGAGGCTTATGCATTAAATTTGTTTCCCCTTGAAAGCAGAAGACTGGCTGTCCCTTTTCTCTTCAAAGGCTAAGGTTGTCTTCAGTAATGCAGCTCTACTACAGAGTTGATTGGTAGCAAGGATATCCTAGTAAAATATAACTTGTTTGTATCAGCTCCTTGCAAACAGTGAAATTACATTCTTAAAAATACTTTCTTTTACAAAAATTTTGGTGGTTGACAAATGTTGCATAATATCAAAAACCTGCAAGACAACACAGTCCAAGTTCTTCCAACCACTTAATTATATTTTCATGAAAAATAATATCAAAACTGTCTGTCCAGAAACATTTGATCAAGAATACTACCTGTTTATGACCAGGCTAACATTTTCAGACATGTTTTATGAACTATCAGCTACAATGGTGATTTCCTATACGATCTCAAATTTCATTGCAGCAGGGGAAAATCATCAGCCGTTATGGCTGTTATGTAGAAACAGCATTGGCACATCTCATTTCAGCTTTTGGAGACCCAGCAAGTGCTTTGTTTTGTTTGTTTGTTTGTTTGTTTGAAATATGAGGTGACAATACTGGACTGATGCAGCTCATGCACCAGAAGGGGATCAGAGCAAAAGAACAAAAGGCCAGAGCTGTATCGTCCAAGAGCAGAAGTTAGCATCCAGGAGCCTGCCAGGGAAAAATGGCTTAAGCACTTCCATCAGCAGACATTTCCTAGCCCAAATGAGTTTGACTGAGAAGAAGCGGTGCATGATGCATGCATTGCATCAGTTTTATTGTCAGGGCTGACAAGGTGAAGGTGATGTGCTGGGTAGTGGGAGGGGGCCACCTCTTCAGCAGGCTGAGCCTCAGTCAGCGTAAGCGGAGAAAAGGCTTGGAATATTCTTCACTTACTCAGATACATTTTTGATAATATTCAGGAAATCACAATTAAAACCCTGGGCTTATGTGGGATCAGAATATTTGAAATACTGCAGGCTATGTTTTCCACTCTCCAAAAAAAACAACTCTTATTAATAATGAAGAGTTATAGTGGGGTTGTAGTGGGATATAAACTGATTACTTATTCTTAGGCCCAGAAGGAACTATTAAGAGCTGAATTCTGCAGAAATCATGGGATTTTCTGAAGTTCTTAGGAAACTACAGAGAAATTACTAGTTTTCTAAGGGGAAATGCTTAAAATAATAATAGCAAATAAAATGAACCATTACATTTTAATCTCCTCTGCACGTGCCAATTGAATTAGGTAGCTGATGTTAAGGAGGCAGAAAAAGATTTAAATTTACATTTGAGTTGTATATGATTTGCATAATTTTAAACAACATAAAGGTTCAACACAGTGAATTCTAGAAGAATTTTATCAGTTATGGAGAATGAAAGGAGTTCTAGATGTCAAGGTTGTGCTGAGCAAATAGTATCTGAGCAAAAAGTATGAAATACGAATTGCCAGGTAGTAAGGACCTCAGTTTTAGAAGGAGGATGGTTTCCAAAATTAGAAATATGCATATATATATATATATATTTATATAATGTTTTTGAAATTGTTAATTCCTTAATTACCAAAACTTATTCTACCATTTCAGTTGAGTCTGATGAGATGGAAGTGTTAGATTGCCGAGTATAAAGACAAAACAGTAAAAAGTCAGATCACGTTTGCTTACCTACCAGATTCCCTATAGGCTTGTTTCCCACTAGAAAATTTAAAGAAGGTGCTAGGCCTTGCTTCACTTTATTCAATAGCTAATTGCTCAGCAACATACTTCTTATATAATAAATGTCCTTTTTGTTTGGTTTGAAGCAGATGAACTCCCTTCATAGGCTACTTCATACCAAGCCTTGTTTTAGGATTAAAAAAAAAACAAAACAAAACAAAACCCTAAAACAAATCCTTCCCTACTCTGCTTGTCTCTCAGACATTAGATGCATGACTCAAGGGAGAAAGTTGCTGAAGAAGAATATGTCGTGTTATAGCCCTAGGATCAGACAGTTGTAGATGTTCCAAGCAGAGAGACAGCTTTGATCACTAGCCATTAGGTGAAGCAATGCTACCTAGAAAACCTCACACTAAGTACAAAACTTATTTCAAAGCAGCACATTTTTCTATCTCAAGGGATTTCAAATGAAGAAAAACTCTGAGTAAGTAGCTATAGTGGTTAATTCGGCTTATCATTAAAAAAAAATCTTCCTTATTTCTATTTTTTTTCCTAATTACCCGATCTATCACAGCAAGTAGTCATATAAATAGTAGGCTATCCTGCCTACTTTGCAGGGATGTGGAAGGATGGGTATCATGGCATATTCTTCACCTGTAGTGGCTGAAGAGCCAGCCCGGGGATGACAGGAGAGAGCTCCTCTCACCTGCCTGGAGAGCTGCCTCCTCCCTCCCTCCCCTTTCACCAGGAATTCTCTCAGGTGAAGGGGCAAGGAGGATATGTCGTGATGCTCATCCTTCCACATGCCTAGGAATGTGATCAGAGATGGTGTGAAGGCCAAGAAGGCAGGTCAGCCTGTTTATCTGACCACTTGCTTTAATAGATTGGGTAATTAACAACTTTGCAGGAGGAAGATAGTGGTTAACTAGCCAAAAGCATTTATGCTTTGGAAGAAACTATGCATCCGAGATGCAAATTGCACTCATCCTGGTGACAGCTCAAGACTGTTCAAGACTTAATGACATAAATAAAGATTTGCTTTGCATTTTTAAACTTAAATTGTGGCTGTTTTAAGAAGCACTTAGAATCATTACAGCCACCATTATCTGTATTCTATTAATGTTTCTGAATTATTGTCATCTCTAATTGTCTACAGAGAATGCAGCAGAAAAGCTTTAATTAAAACTTTAATTTCAATGCATCTAAAAGGTTACTGGAGGATGTGAATTGAAAATTCAAAGGCGAGTATAATCGGACACAGAACTGTGCAACCAATGAGCCTGGCCAAGGAGGGTAATAAAAAGTCATTCAGTACAATGCAGGAATGTGCAGAAGTAGAAGACTTGGAAGTTGGGAAGTTGCGAACATATAGTGTCTAGGAGGGCTTGAAAAAAACAATGCAACTACAATCTCCTTTCTCCCTGCCATTTACTGTAAAAAAAAATAGGTGAATCAGTAAAACCAACAAACAAACAAACAAACAAACCAACCTCTTGTTGATTTGTTGTTCCAGCTAAAGTATGCCCGTACCTAGCGATTAGGGGCAAAGAGCACGAGCCAGAAATGAAGCTGGCACAAAAAAAAAAATGTCTATCAAACCAAATTATCCATTTTCTTCATTACTATCTCGATTGTGATGTCAGAAGAACAGAAGGGAGAAAGTGCATAAAATGAGGTTGATTGGAGTGAGAGAAGGACCCAGCTGGGGGTTCAATTCAGCTAAGTTCAACCAAAACAGAAAAAGCTATTTAAGTGAGAAAAAAACAATTTAAGTGTCACTGGGAAAGGAGACTACATATGCAGGGAATGCATGCAGAAATTTGCTTGGTAGTCTGGCTCTCGTGTTGGAAAAGGCAGACTCCTCACTATTTGCTAATAACTGCCAAACTTGTGCAAAATAAGTTCTTAAACAGGACTAGATGTTTTGGGACACTTACTAAATGTGATCCGTAATTTTTTTACTTGAAGTATCCCATTTAAGTCTAGATGAAAGGAGTGCGAGAAAGTGCGTGGAAAGACATCATGGATGAGCATGATGAATCAGTGGTGGGTTTGGCCTGTAAGGTTTTTAGTAAGGTTTAATAAAACAGTCTTTGTCATAATAAGAGAAAATGAAGAAATAATCAGTAGTGGAGCCAATTAGTTCCTTGCTTGGAAATTTCAACATGAAAGTATTTTTCCACATGCGTCACTGTCAAGAGCTACTTCTACAGGCTTTTGAATGTTTTGCCTCAGTGTGGTTGGGCAAAGATGAAAACAGAGAGAAAGATGATCAGAAGGGATGGCTGTGTAAATAAATTGCTCCTAGTACCTACATTAATTGAGACCCATGCTGGCAGTCAGGATGTACTAGATAAGCATGAAAAATGACTTCTTCCATCCCTGTGGGTGATTCCTGCAGTCTGAGGCTGAACGCACCAATTCAACATAGCGGGGAGAATCTTTTGCCACTGCCACCTATGCTCTTCCTTTTATAAACACTCATTTTTTTTTAATTGTCCACCCCTAGGACGTCTGTTTGAGTGCAAGACACTCATCTATATTTTGACTACTTTGCTGGCAGGACCCTTGTAATGTGCTATGTTAAATAAAGTTGTTGGCAAATAACTGGCGTGCTTGACTTGTTACTAAGATGTACACATTTAAACTCATGAAAATTGTGATGTGGGTGATCTCACTTCGTTACCTTTGCTGGAGCAAAGTCTGCGTCATGCTCTGAGTAATACAGTGATGCACTGGCACTATAAATTGAGAGAAGAAAAGGAAAATATTTTCCTTTCCCAATCACACAATAGATAAGATGCAAAATGAATGCCATGGTTGATGAGCAGCTGCAGGCAGTGGATTTGACACAACATACAAGATTTCACTGGCATTACTGAGTCTCACCTTCTCTAGGCATGACATAAATAACTCAAATGAACAAATGTTCTGTACTTAAAAAAGGAAGAAAGAAACTGTTAGAGCTGGTAAGCATTAGACCTTCTATGTTAAGAGACTGCAGAATCTGTTTCTTTTTTTTTTTTTTTTTCTCCAGAATATTTAAATGATTTGCAGTGCTTTAGGAAATTCCTATTAATCTCATTTGTGCAGAATCTTGATCTTATTGATAGTCATACAAGCACAATTATTTTGACTTTCATGAAATTAAGACACTAGTTTTCACATACATAAAAGCACATGTGCTTCCTTCTTCTCCCTTTTAAAAAAATAATCAGACCTGTTGTCTTAAAAATGTCATTGCCATCTCTGCATAGCACTTTCAAGAAGTTAAAAACGCAGCTCGCAAGAAGGGTCCACACAATGTTGTCATATAAATTCCATGGAATGAGTTCCACAGGCTGCTCTTTGGAAGGCAATACTCTTTTGGTAGGAAAAGAAGTGTTTGGAGTTATTTGTAGCCTCAATGCCCGATCCTGATACTGATGGGCAAATGGATGAAAATAGAAAAGTCTGTGAGAATGAAATGAAAGCTATGGAGCCAGAGCCCAAGTAGGACTCTGCACTAATGTGGGAATGTGTAGGTCATAGTGTTCCCTCCTAGCCTCAGCATGGGGCAATTCCAGAGGAGAATCCAGATTTTAAAAAGTTATAGATTTATTAAAGATTAAGAAGAGAGAGAGAGAGAGAGAGAGAGAGAAGGTAAAAGCCTTATTGAAACAATATAAACTGAAACTTCAAACAGGTTATTGCCTAAAGCTTATAGGAAAACCATTTCAAAAGACATTTCCATGCTAAATTTCTGCATATAGCCACCACCAGCAGAAGGGATGGCCACTTCCACTGATCATCCGTCGGGGTAAGTGAAGAGAGATGGGGACATTAACAAAATATTGCCGTCTAAACCTAACACCTTTAAAGTATGGCCTGAGGTACATGAGTAAGCAGCTGCACAAGAGGCCTATTTGTCATGAGCATCACTCTGTGAACTGAAATTCCCCTGGCTTAGAAAGACTTTTTGAAATGTCACTGAAAAATCCTACTATAAAAGAGAAGGGCAGAGAGAAGTGCACCCACCCTTACAGAAACCCCCCATCCCAGATTTTTACATCTTCAGCATCGTCACATCTCACACATTAGCAGTGAGACTCATTCCTTTAGCTTGCAGTGCTGTCCCTCTGCTATGATCAGGCCCTGGTCTGGAGGACTGCATTGGCCACGCTGTTCTCTCTATTTTCACTGTTTCATGCAATCCATTCCTTCTCACTCTCATGGTTTTGCTGTGAAGCCTGGAAAAGTATTACCAACTTTATCCACTGCACTGGGCTTCGTTGTGTAATGTCTGTCTAAAAAAAATATACATAAAATAAATACTGAAATTAATCATTGTAGTTTTCATTTCCACTCTCCTCTCTTTTCTCCTCTGGCACTACAAAGGCATTCTTTTATAAAGAAACTTGACATTTGGATTTTAAATTGTTTGGAAAAATTCAAAATTGTTTCCAAGCTTCAAAGTTACATATTTTATTTCATTGTTTTTCACTGTCATAAATGGTAGTCACTAGCATAAGAATAGTGTATGTTAAACTGTTGAGATGTCCTACTTTCATTTTATTATTAAAACGGCTAGAGAGAGCTGCAACCCCTCTGAAACGTTTTATCTTACATTTTAGTCCAAACATATCTTTATTGTGCTTTTATGAAATCCATAATATTCTGCTATAATTGCAAAGGAAACAGGAAATATATTTGTTTTAAAAAATACAAAAATATAAAAAAAACTTCTTCAACAAATAGATTAAAATCATTATGAATTTTCATGAAGGACAGAATAATTACATCATACTTACTTTTTTTAGTTAATTCTGATCATTTGGGAAAAAACAGCATGACCGAAAATATGCTTTAATGAAGAATGTGAATCTTCTCAATAAGGGAGTAAGCATCTATTAACACTGTATATATTTAGTAATCATGACAGGATCATAACTGTTGCTACAGATCACATCACAGCAAGAAGTCTTATGGTACAAAACTATTTTCAGGTTCTGCTGCTCTTGTATTGCCTTTCTTTTTAAAGCAGTAGAATTCAAGCTCATTACTTAATCTTCTGCAATTAGTTCCTTGAACAAACAGGATTAGCCTAATTGATTAAAGGAATGAAATGACAGAAAGCTATGATCAGGTGGTACGACATGAGGAAGAGATGATCAGTCTGGCCGTGACTGTCCCCTTCCCTCGCTGCTGCCGCGCTTTAAATTCTGTACCAAAAGGCAGCTGGGGCTGAAGGCTTGGAGTACCACTACTGCTGCAGTTAATGCAGAGCTTAATTCATTTGCAGCACGCCTGGTGCTGGTGTGCTACATTTTGAATACACTGCGGTCATATTACCGAGGACATTTTACTTCACTTTAGTTCTTTTTCTCCACCATCAGTAAGTGGATTTTATATATGTACATATATATGTGTATATATATATGTATGTGCAGTGAGACACACATATACACACGCTCGTGTATTCCTCCAGCTCTCCTCCAATTATAAAATGATAATTGTATTTGCTGGCAGTGGGTGGTCTGCAGGATAAACAGAGAATATATCTGCATATAAAGTGCCTTTGAGTCATTGATCTGGATGAGTCATTTAATAGAGAGGTGCACCAGTGTGTGAGGAAATGTAGGCAACATTTTATAACAAACATATAATACATATTTACCTATCTATATAATTTCGATCTGCAAGGAAAATGACATGAGAAAAGCCCTTAAAAATGTAGAGAAAATGATAAAGCTGCAAGCAGGAAGCAGCATAAATTTATCCTGATTGCTTTTTTGAAGAGCGTTACAAGAATGATCCTTGAAGGGGGAACAATAAGTGTCACACCATAGGATTTCTGAAAAGGCAGCAGTTGCAATGAGTTGTAAAACGTTATAGAAAAGCGCCTCTAATTGCATTGGGTATGTGCATTTTGCAAAGGAGGGAGGGAGCTTTGGGGGAACCCAAGCGAAAAGCAGATAAACAGTCATGCCTGGATGGAGGGGAAATCTGCAGAGGGGCTGATGCCAAGATTATCTTGGAAAATCATGAGAAAGAGCTCTGGGAGCTACTAGGAAAGAGGGAGTTCACACACGTGTTACAAAGTGTTATAGACCCCTTCAGTATGAATATGGGAGGAAAGAATATTTGACCTGTCAACATTTCTAGAGAAGACTGCAAGCACCTTCAAGACAGGTCACAGTGCTTGAAGAAAGGGAATACTTCAAGTTGGTTGAGGGAAAAAAATTAAGTTATTATATAGTGGAACGGAAATCTGAGCTGCTTGGGTCTCCTGCTCTGATAGTCTAGAAGACCAAAGCATTGCGGTAAAGAATCAGATCTAAAAAGTGAGCTAGAAAAAAACGCACAAATGTTATAATGTTATTCTAAGGATTAATTATAGGCTCTTCTTTGGAATATTTGGCTTGCTTCTTATCATTCTATCTCAGAAAAGGATATGATGGCAATAAAAGAGGTTCTTAGGCAGACAGGCAGTGTTATTAGAAAAGGGTACTACATGGGGGGAAATAGAAATATTGTTTCATTTACAGAGAAAATGAGTAAGAGGAGATATCCTAGAAAGATGTGCTCTAAAACAAATGTATAGAGAGGTAAATATTATGCTGCGCTTACCCTGATAACAGGGAGAAGGAATATTCTGTAGAGGAAAAGCAACCAAATCCAGTTAAGCTACAAAATAAAGTTGTGCTTTAAAGTGCTACAAATCTAAAGATCAATTTGTCTGTAGAACTCGATATTGGCAGTTCTGCAAGATTTACATTTTTTTTTCTGTGACCAATAGTAGACATTGCTAGTCTCAGCTCCCATATGTCATTATAATTTCTTGCCTCTTTTTTTTTTTTTTTTTTTTTTAGTTTCATATCCTCTAATAGGAAAAGCTCACATTTATTTGCGCCTTTCTTCCAGCTACCTTTTACCTTGTGTACACATCCTGCACTGGGAAATAATGACTATTCATCCAAAAGAAGGAAAAAGATTCAGGAAAATCATGCACAAAAGTACTTCATATAAAGTTTTGATGAGGAAGAAACAATGAATGTTAAAATATTAATTATTTTATGTTCTTTATAAGTCTCACTGTTCATTTGCTTTGATTTCATAAGCAGAAAAATTTTCGCTTACTCCTCTTTTCCCTCCAGTGATTAGACTGCTTGGAGAAAGACGTAGTAAGGATGAATCCCCCAAAAAAAGGGGCTTTATTTTCCTCTCCTACTGTATTCTGAACATCATCTCACTGAGCTACAGACATGAATTTCACAGATTTATGAATCACAGATGATCAGATATCACAGGTGATCAAGTTTTTCTTTTTTAAAAGCACGGAAATCATTTCAACATTTTTCCATCAATTTTCCTCTCATGTAAGCAAACACATTTAGTCCTAATCCCATAAATACATCTTCCAGCATCAGCAGATTTCCTTCTAGCTCTTACTTGGTAGACCACCATGCTAATTATTCATCCTTTACAAAAATTATTTCGACATCATTACTTACTTTGTCATATGAACTGAACCAAGTTGTCTTTAGAATTCAGGGCAAGTTTAATGCTTTATTAAACCTAGCACTTGACTGAGCACTTGTCAGTTAGGAGGAACACACTGTTAACTTATCCAAAGAGAATATGGAAATTCATGTAAAGGACTGGATGCTTGAATGGTTATGCTGAAAGATATTGCCTCATTTTCTGGGCTGGATCATTTTTTAGTATCCTCCCTTTACCAACATAAAGTGAGAAAGCAATAGAACCGTCCTTCTTGTTTGGTCCCAGCCTTGTCAAAACACTTTTTTTGCCCTTTTTTTTCTTCCGCTCACTGCACTAAAAGCAGGAACAGATTCTTACGGACCTCCAGATCTGAAATAAATGTAACCTACAGTCACAAACTCTGGAGGAGAATTGCAATATTTTATCTGTGTAAATCATACACATGCTTATTGCTTTTTAATGAGTTAGTTCCTATTGAGAAAGTAGTAGTGGGTAACATATAGATTGTATAGTATTGTCATCATGCTAAATGTACGAAATAATTAATAATGCCAAAAATTATTAGTCAAGGGTCTTTTCCTGCATCATAGTGTCGTAATGCATTGTAATAGCTCGGCCCTGCCTTCTTGCCTGGCCTACCTGTCCTATCCAGTCCTCCTGTGCTTTGCAGTACTCATGACTTTCTGCAGCCCTGAATGGCAAGTCCAGACCCAAAGATTCCTCTTTTTCCCCTCAACTAGTGTTCCCTCTTCAATGTGCAGAAGAAGAAATGCTGTGTACGCATGGCCAGGGGTTTCCACAGGTTTCAAGATGAGCAGAGAGGAGAGGCAGGGAGCTCTGTACATGATACAGTACATGCATACATAGTACAGGAGATGCAGCGTATGAAGGGAGGAGGAAGAGGTCTCAGTGGTGTGAGCACCAGCTTGTGCTACTATTTCCACCACAAGATAGAGCCTCCTCAAGATGATCCCAGCCATCAGGAGTGAATCAGAGCAGATGGGGAGAAAGGAGACATAGGAAAGACAGCAGCTGTCAGTCACTTCCAGAACCACTAAATATTTTACTGAAAAGCTTAGTAACACTGAGCTACTGCTAGCATCACAATGTGTTTCCTGGTATCATGGCAGGTTAATGTAGTTTTACTGATGGTAGTAAGACACTGTTTGCAAATGTCAGTAGGCAGGTCATCTCATCAGATCCATAGCCCTGATCAGAGGGCAAAGAGAGAGCAGTGTTTGCAGTCAGCCCCTGGATGCACTTCTGCCTCCCTGTCCTCCACAAGGAAGCCCTGGAGCAGAGAAGGAGATCTCTAGAGGGTGCAGCACTGAGCATAGGAAACCTTTGGATAGCTCTTCTGCTCAATGGGCTGGGCAACCATGTTAGCTAGACAGAAACTGAACACTGGACTCTGGATGGAAAATAGGGCATTTATGTAGGAGTTATTTTACACAGCTGATATTTAGGAATTTTTGACTAACACAGACATCAACTTCTTGAGTCCTTGAGGGTGTAGAATGCTCATTCTCCAGAAACTAAAGCATATGCTCTGTGCATAGCTCAGGCACGATAGGGTAAGTCAGATATGACTTATTTTTCATTATAAAATTGGGATTTTCAAATGATGAGGAATATGTGGAATTATTTGCAAGTCTAATTCTTTTATTGTTTTCGAGTAATCCATGGTATAACACCCACTTAATTTGAAAAATGTTTGTGTAGTACTCAGCAGAGTGGATCTAGATTAATATTTTGTCTGCTGGGCTAGCATAAGGGCTACCTTGGAGTAAATTACTGGAGTCAGTTCTGCTCTGTCCTGTGCATTTTACAATCCATAGACAGGACATAAGTTCAGCATCGTCTCTGCTGGCAGCCCACTGCAGAGCAGGCGGCAGGGACGTGGCTCTGTGCCCTACTCGGAGCAGCACAATGTTCTAAGGTGAGCTAGTTTAGCTCACTGTGGTGCTTCTGTGCCCCAGGACAGGTCATTTAAACTGAACAGGTGCACAGTATTGCAAATATACCTCGTATTTTGAGGTTTTTGTATATATATATATATATATAAGCCCAAAGCCTTTTTATTTTGGGTGGTAGCATTGCTGCATTGCTACTTTCTTTACTTTCTTCATGTATTGCTCCACATAGGAATCGAACTTTACATTGCTGTAAAAAGCAAATCTTGTAATTCCAGTGACACTGTCCTTCAGCTCTTTTCTCTTTCCTTTGCAATGCTCATCATGCTTTCTTCCAGGTTGTGTCATACATATTGAATACTCTCCTCAAATTGCTTCTGATGGATCTCTTGCCTTTAAATGACTCTTCATAGGAGTTTAGATGTTGCCTTTCTTCCCAGGATTTCCTCATGGTGACTTTGGGCAGCTCATCTGTACTTCAGTTTTTCACAGTCTCAGTCTCAGATCAGAACTGTCACGTAATCTCCTTCACGAGATGGCTGCAGGCTGTCTGTGAAAGGAAGAAAAACGTCTAGAGGTGTCTTTTTTTTTTTCCCTAACACTGTATTTTTGGTCTTAAAATGCAGAGGCCTCTGTAAGGTTAAGCTGATTAACAAGCAGCATTCAACTTAGCACAGTTCCCACCTGCTAAGATCCCTGCTAATATCCCACCTGCTAAGGTAAGAACCCACCTATTAGATCTGCTTTGACACTTGAAACACTTTAACCTTAGCTCATATAGAGAGTTTGAATGGTCATTAGCAGAGCCTGTAGCAGTATTTTATGGTTCAAGCATTGGGTTAAATTTGTTCACAGTTCTGTAATATCTGAGTTGTGATGAATGCAGTATATATCTCGAATGGCAACTGAACCTTGGTGCATCTGAGACACTGAGGTTTTCTTGTTCACATTTGAGAAAAGTTTTCAAAAACCTCTCCCTTTGGAGCCACGACTTTCTTCCTGAAAGTTTAATTTGATTTCCAACTTGTCTGCCCTCTATGAGCAGCTCATGAAAACTTACATTTAATTCAAAACAGACTCCTTAAGACAAACTATTTACTCCTCCACAATTTTCTTTGTAAAGAGCTGTAATATACCCCACAACTGGTGAATACCACATGTGGGATTTGCTAAAGTCTTTTCGTTGCAAGTATTTGAACAATTGTAAGAAATATGAAGATTTTGAACCTACAATTTGATTTTCTTCAAGCTAGACAATTATATAAATAAATAATATGAAATGTTGACCTCTTTTCTTTCTTCAGAATTCCCACCGCTTTTTCACAGTGAGTGCTAGAGATGCTGGAACAAGGGTAAAATCTACTGGTGTTGCTCACCCTCCAAAACTGTCAGATTTTCAAGGTCAAATTCCTTTCATACACCTTATTTTCCTATCTTAAATGCAAAAGACAGCAAATTATATTTCAACTAAACAGTTAAATAAACTATGAGGAAATTTAGATTAAAATGCACAAAAAATCCCTTCGCTGATTTATGTATTCCAACTTGAGCTCGGGGTTAAACTAAGGGATTATAACATTCACTAGAAATAACTCAGGCAGGGACAATTTGACATGTATAACAAAAACAACACTTTCCTTGCAGCCCTGGTGAAGGCTCTTCATCACAACTTGCACAACAGATGCCTGGAGCCCGACTCAACAACTTGCCCAGAGTTGCTACAGTCTTACTTGACAGTTGGTCCTTAATGAATGTGGTGACTAATGAGGAGTACATGATACTGCTTTAAGTTTGCAGGAATTTCAGCCCACACAAAAGGAAAAGTACAATAAATCTCTTTTCAATGATTCCACGTCAAAAAGAAAAAAAGTTATAAGCTTTTTAGCATAGAGTACATTCAGGACTCAACAGCCACTGCCTGGAATCATTTTTACGATACTTTGGGTCACTGTCTTCCAATGTCTAAATATTTGTCAGTATTTTCTATCTCAAGCCTATGCCTCATGGAGTTGTACCAGAGGAATAAAATAGCCCAAACCATTAAAAACATTATTTAGCTTACATTTTTTATTTATTTCTGTAATTTCAGTCAAGGTAATGTCAAAAGAATACTTACAAATGAAACAACAGGGTGTGCCATGACCATTTCTGAAGACTTTCTAGGGAAATAGTTGTGTCGAGATGAGTTGAAATGTGGCAGGGAAATGCAATACTGCAGTAGGGCTTTGATTTTGTCTGATAATAGGGCAATACAAAATGTGTGCAGAACAATTCTTTCTCTATCCTTTCCGTCCTTACCTCATCCCACATTTAATAACTCCAAGTGGGACTATATTTTCAGATATTGGAGGTACAAGGGACACTTCAGCAACTTAGGGTCGCTGATTCTTATTGCTGTTGCTGCTATCTCAGGCAAACCTGTCATATATACCTGTAGTGAAATCACGAAAGACCTTATTCAAACACTCACATAAGGATCAGTATCTCAGAAGTTCTTAATGACACCAGATTTGGAAAATCTGTCCACTTAAAAGAGGAAAAAACAGAGTTCACATACTAGAGCTGCTTGGAAGAATAAAGGGAATAGTGCATACTTTCCATTCCTTTAAGTTTTGAAAACCTGGCCCTGTTTATAGGTGTTAAACATTTTCAGTCTGGTTCAAGAAACTGTATAAAAATAAATTCCTGATCCAGCTCACAGTACTAAGTCACATTTGAACTTACTCAGAAAACTATGCAGGTGAATAGGAAAGGCAAAAATCAATTTCTTTCACAAAAAATATTAGAAAGTCCCAAAACAGAATTAGATTGTCTATGATGGCATGAAAGGGGTGACTTAATTTGTTTAATTTTAATTTTTTAGAGCTGGCACTAAAACACAGGAACCCTACTAGTTGTAGTGAATTCCTGAGGGTCTCTGAAGGGCTCTGAAAGAAGAAAAGAAGGATGTTGGGTACTTGTGCTATCTCTCTTTCTTAGGAGAAGGGCATTTCACTTCTCAAAAATAGAAAAATAAGAGTATGAGCTTATTGCAAGGTGACAAATGATAATGAAATCACATGGCACTCAAATGGTATTTTCTGTCTGCAAAGGAACAGTAGAGCAACTGTTTTTCACCAGTGCATGTACAATGTGGTGGAGGCTGCATAGAGAGCATATGAAATGCTGCTAAACAAAAAGACTTCTGTCCATCTTACTTTAATGCAATAAATCCTTAAGGAAGACACAGAGTAATAGAGGTCCTGAGTGTGGTCATAAGTTGGTCAATCTTCAAATTTCATAACTGCATATATGACTCTACTAGGCTGATACTAGGCTCCTGTCCATAGTATATTAATTTTGATGATCAATTTAAACAGTTTACTTAAGGCCACACTTTTGTTAAGATCACCATTTTCATGTTTTTTAATGTCCAAGATGTCTTATAAACTTTATGTTTTATCCTCTTTAAGTGTATGTTTTTGATATATTAAGCATAGAAATGGAGAGTTATTGCTCCTTCTGTGTGCTGGCACTGGGGAACCTGGGTAGGTTCCCTCTCTCTTATACCAGACCAATGTGCTAACCCTTCCAAAGGTTAAGGAGCGGCAGACACGTGAGAGTGGACTTTCAGCAAGAAGTGCATGCGGAGGGGCAGCTGAGGCTTGGAGTGTGTGCTGGGCAGTGCTGCAGCCTCGGCGAGGAGCACCACCAGCTCGACACTCATACTCAATGCAGCCCCAATCCTAGCCCATTGGAAACAAAAAGTCAAGCATCTTTTTATGGTACCAAATTCTAGAAAGTGTTTTATATAATAATTTGAATAACCTGGAGAAGTCCGTTTCCTTTGTTGGGATGCAAATAGCAAAAATGCACATAAACATATGCATTCACACACACACACAAATGCACACACAAATGCACACACACACACACACACACACACACACACACACACACATATATAAAATGGATATTTGTTTGATTCGTTAACTGCATTTTCATATGATATGCATTATTTTTCTTAATCGGAAAAATAGATAAAAATATCAAGTGGACGTAAGAAGCAATAAATTCTCATTGCAAGCTATGCACTACATTTGCTCAGTAGTCACCAACGAAGCATACCATCAATTGGACGTACAAAACTTCCTAGGCAATGTGTCACCCATAAAAAGACTTTTCTGTGCAAAATCCATTTGCACAGTCATTTTAAAGGGATGATTTATAATCTTTTAAAGCATTTATGGTCAAGGACTGAAACTGACCTGCAGCAGATAGTTAAAATATAAAGAAAAAACCTGTCAGCAACATAGAAAAAAAGTCAGTGAAGGCATATCCCCATCAGATTTATTCTCTAAAGACATATTTCTATCAGATTTATTCACTTTTCAAGCTTTTAGACATATGAACACTATCATGTTTTCCTTAAAAATAAAAGAGTATTTTGTCTTCCAGTTCTCCTATATGTATGCTCAATCTTTAAAAACTGACCAATTTACTGTATAATTTTCATAACATTTTTGCTTTGCAATACCATGAAGGGAAGTCAATGCTTTAACCATAACCTCTACAGGCCCATTGCCACCCAGGTATCTCCTGTGACTTTCTATATATACTGCAAATTTTATCTTTTTTCCTACCCTTCTATGGCTGAGGTGAGCTCAGCAAGACTGCCAGGCCCTCCCCTGGCGCCGCTGCTTTGAACAAATCATTACTGCCTCCTTCCCTTGCTTTACAATATTTTGAATTTTCAAAATAGTGATCCTTACTTCATCCTGAAATAGGTACTTTCCTGTTCTGCTTTTGCCTCCTTGTGTTTTACATGTCTCTTTTTGGCCATGTGGCACTCAGACTGTTATTCAGAAATAGTAGGACCCACATGGCTACGTGAAGGTTTAACAAATATCTTTTGCCAAATATTTTGGCAAACACACCTGTATATTTTTTGATATCAAGATTTTAACATGTTTAATCAGTGATCATATCTTGCAGCAAAGCTTGTTTCCAGGTTGACTGTACTCCTGAAGTTATGTGGTAGTAACAACCCTTTAGCAATGCCATGTCTTATCTTTAAAAACAAACAAACAAGCAAATGAAAACTTTGGCAAACCTACTCAAGATGGCAGTAAATCGGTCTTAATATAGTGTACATTTCTGAGGGAAAATCCAGCTGGGGATTAATCTTTGAGATTAATTGACAGTGATTTTCCTTATTTTTTTGGTGGGGGCAGTAGGGTGGGTTATGTATTTTCTTGATTGGGAGTGATCTGCAGTAGTGTTTTGGTCTTTAACATGTTGCTGTTTCATTAACTTCCCAAGGATTGTTGAAGTGCTCAATCCCCTTCATAACCAGGTCAAAACAGTTTTGTGTTTAGCCTCCAAAAACTGCCAAGCTGCCAGAGCCTCATGCACTTTTGTTTAGCCATGCAATCATCATAAGTTTTCAGGCTTTGCAGGGTCCAGAATAAAAAACATGTACCCAGCTTTATTTAATATGGGATTTTGTGCTGAAAAGAGCAGGCTGGAACAGGAAGGCCTAGCCTCTGCATCACACAAGGAAAGGAGCAGAAACCCAAACCAAAGTGAATCAAATTTTTTTAGTCCGTCTTGCATGGATAAAACAAGGACAGCAGAGTTACCTGAATTCCAAGGTAAAGACAAGAGAAAGCTCATAAAAGTTGAAAGTCAACTTCCAAACTCTGCAGAACAGATGGAAAAGATCAACTATTGTTGCACAGAAGGAATATCAAACTCTGAAGTAAGGCAGGGAAAGCTAAATGACCATCCCAGTAGTAGTACAACAGCATTCTTAGTGCAGTGCTGCTCTTGTTGAAGAGAGAATATAAATGTGTTTTATGCTAGATTTTAACTACGAAATTTATCAAGTTTTGAAAAATACAATGCCATTTGGGTTGAATTATCTTATAGTTATTCTCAGAAAGATCATTTGAAGCAGCCACAAAAAGCAGAAATTTCATCTTAGCATCATTATTCATGTGTTCATACACAGAACTACACATAAAAGCACAGAAATTTAAATAATAAAACTATACCTCATAGCTACAGCTTAAATGAAGGACTCATATTCTAAAATTTCATACCCGAGGCTGCCTTTTTGTGGCCATTTATTGCATTGTTATACTTTTTATTTTTACTTTTGGAAGCAGAAGCTTCCAATTAGCTTCCAGAATTAGTGGTGTTAGAGAAAGCATGTGTAGTTGTTAGACAACAGATATTTTAAGTACTAAGGTTCTTGTTATAGAACTTAGTGGCATACATTTCAGGTGTTTTAAGATAGTCTCTTTAACCTCAGACTGACTTTAGGCTTAGAGCTACTATTGCCTGACTGAAGGCAGTAAAGCAAAAGGAAAAGTTTCTTTGCTAGAAATATAAATTTTAGAATGGACAATGGACCTTTCCTGAGGTGGGAAAAGGTTTTATGGTACTCTCACTGCCCTTTTGGAGGAAATGGGAAAAAAAAAAAAAAATAGCTTGCCAACTACTAAATACCAACTTAAAATATTCATTAATAGATATTTAATAAGAGATATCTGCAGCTTTGCAAATTAAATATATTCTTATGATACATTTGTAAACAGGATTTATAGTCACATTTGGACAAATTGCTGGTTCAAATGAAAGGATAATGAAACTCTAATTTGGCCAGTCTATGAGGGACTAAAAGACTTTGTTTTCCTGCCGTGTGTTTGTCACAAAATGAAAACTGGAAGAATTCATATTTCAATCAATGAAGTTTTTAGTTTTGAAGGGTACATACACAATTAATGACACATACATATTTTTCCAGGAAGATTTCCAATAAGATACTTCTCTCTGTCATATTTTTTTCTGTTAAAAGAAAAGAGTTAATGGAAATCTTGTAGTATTATTTATTGCATAGTCTATAATAACAAAGTCTAGACTTGTAGTTTCTTTAACCTAATTTCGTGTAAGTGCTTCCTCTGAACAAACTAATACATAAAAGTCTGATATCTAGAATTCAGTAATGTTTGAGATTTTGTTATTTTTTAGTTTCTTTTCCACCTAAAAGAAATAATAGAACAAATCATTACTGTTATCATAATTATTTACAGCCCTACTTAAATGATTTTTTCTGTAATTAACAAAACTAACAAATACAGTAGCAAATACAAGTTTATCAGGCTTATGTTGTATAAGAATCAATGTTTACTGATTCTCTCCACTGTGTTTCCTGTTATGTGGTTGCTAGGTTAACTCCAGGATGGTAAGGTGAGCAGGGAGGAAACTTTACATTAGTAGTGAGAAAATGAGTAGTGTACACTCTCTTTCTGCACCTCCAGAAAGCAATTTTACCCAGGGGGTTTATTTCCTAATGACAGTTAAACAGACTTCAGAAAATAATCTCAGAAAAATATACTCTAGGATAGTTAGTATAGATGTTACTGCATCCGCAAATGTTAATTGTGAATTTTGGTCTGGGACATCGCCATAATTGGTACTTAGTGGATTGCTAAAACCGTCACATTATGAAATGTTTTCATGAGCAAGTTTGCCTTAGCAACACCGTGAGACTCCTCTCCTGCAGCTGCAGGTGTGATGCAGCATGTGACCTTAGATAACTCCTAAATGCAGAATTACTTACCGTGCCTTCATACAGTTCCCACGCATTTGCTAATGCTGGGAACAAAACATGCAGCATGACAGGAGTAGCTGTGGGAACCCCAGACACCTCATCACCCTCACTTAAAGGACTGACAAGAATACAACGGTGATGTTCTTTGTTTACAGGACAGTTATGGTATACTTCCCAGTTAAAAACAAAACAAAACAAAACACATCCCTCCCACTTCAGGATTTATCTGCTCCTTCAAGTAGAAGTCGTGGCCTGCTGAAGTCAAACTACAGAAGTTGTGGGTTTCAGTAGGATAGTGGTTTCCCCTGTAGACAACTTTTCTTTTAACATTAGCCCAGAGACCTGATTTCAACTGACAACCAACTCCTTCGTATAAGACAGAGGGCACTGAGCGCTCAGGGTGTCCCTGTATGTAACCAGGAGGCTGGTCTTGCAGTCTACTGCTTCTCAAGATACAAGGAAAATTAATTTAAGGTAGATTGGGATTACTGAAATCATTCTGACTGTGGTCTATTCCACAGGAAACAATGCAGACCCTTTTTATTTTCCTGACTTCATTGAGGCTTTGGGATGAGACTACAGCAGCGTGCTGTAGCTACTTAGAATAAGGCAGGCAAAGCTGTCAGAAGCATGGACTCGAAAAGAAAGCTCACGTCTGAGACACTGGGAAAGCCCAAATAAGGCCTCAGTCTGGAGTCTCCAATCAGCTGAGAAAACCTGATCATAGGCAAATTGGACAGGACTGGCCTCAAAGAGTTGTGGCCAGACAGCCACAACTCATTTTCCCTTTTCCTTTGAATCTATAATTCTCTTTTCTTGAAAATAGCTACAATATCTAGAAAAGAATTTTGGAGCTTGGAATCCAAATTCCCAAGCTTCTTCCAAGCCTCTTTTCACAAGAGCTCCTTGTTCACAGTCCTTGTCCGTGGGAAACAGCAGCCACAGGACATTTGCCTTCGCTTACTGCCCTTCTCAGCCTGTCTCCAGCAGGCTTCAGACTTTGGGCTAAAGGAAATACAGTATATTATTCAAATCCCATAGCAATTTGCCAGGGAGAAAAACAGAAAGACCATTCAATGGTAAGAACGAACTTCAAAGTCCAGGAAGATTTGGACCTTCATCCTTCAACGCATTCTCCCCTATATCTGACAACTCCTTATATTCCAGTTCAGCAGTGAATACGAATAATATCACGAAAATCCTCTACCTTGGGACCAGTTTCTGTGATTGTATTTTCTGCAGGTTGACAGAGAGCAGATCCTGTACATGCTAGTAAGTATGGCATGGGAAAGAAAGAACTGCCGCTAAACTATGAGAGAGAAAGATCATTAGGAGATCAGCTTTGAAATCAGAATACCCTTTTCTGTTGTGATTTCTGACACCTATTCAGATTGGTCTGCCTCATATAAAGGCACATAGATTTGCCAGACAGGCAGCTGGTAAAAAGAGTTATCTATTTGGAAATACAAACAAATTATGCTCATTCATTCTGCATGCTTATTTGTCTTTGATCCTTCACTGTGTATTATTTTATGTCAAACAACATTATAGTCACTCTGAGTACAGTCATGAGAAGGAGTACATTGTGCATTTATTTTTTATGTTTCCATAATTTCTGTAAGTAAAAACACATAGTGAAAAATGCATCTGGGATATAAAATAATATGATGAAAGACAAAATGAACAATATATACAAAACAAAATGAAAAAAAAATCTATAAAGAGAAGTTAGAAAAGGCATTGATACCAAAACCATTACAAATAGGATAGGAAGGGCTGAAAATATTTGGGCATTATAAATAATATGTGTTATTGGGGATATCTCTAACACATTGTCAGTTCCAATACAACAGATAAAGGATCAGTCCTGGGTCACATCCCAACAAAACATCATAGCATGGGCAGTGGTTGAAGGGATGTAATTATGTTTGAGAATTAGAGGCTTCAAAAGAAGCAAGACTAAGATGATGGGACTATTTGACTGCTGCCTTATGCAGGGATAATCTTGTCTAGTGTTGAAGTGTCAGATACTTGGAAGGAAGAAGATCATCAAGGTGTAAATCTTAGAAGGGAGAAAGGCAATTACCAGGGTAAAGGCTGTAATTTAAGATTTCTTTTTATATCGCTCAGATGAATGCGTATTTTGAGGATTGAGTTTGAGAGCGGAGAGGAGAGCTACAGCAATGCTCCAGCATGCGGGGGAGAACAAACTCAGACACTATTCCTGATTAGCATCTTCACATCCCACTGTCCTCCTTTAATATTGTTTCTCCAAACAAATGACTCACAGAGAAATCTAAGACAAGCACATTGGTATATTGAAAAACTCGCTCCTTTCTTCCCACTCTGTGTCCTTTCCTTCTGTCCTCCTCCATCAGCAACTTTGATAAGAACATTTTTAGAAAATGCAGGGCCTCTGCTGCAGGTGATGCAAGTTTTGAAAGTTTGAAATTTTCAATGGCAACTTAAAAGGGAGGAAAAATCTGTATGTTTTCAAACTGATCACAGAGATGTGTTTGTCAGACATTTCTATGTGCAGCCTTGCATTGGATTGAAGGCCCAAAGAAAAGCTTTGTTTTTAAAGAAATTTATTTCCCATAGCATGGTGTCTTCCAGCTGGAACAGAGGTATGATGCAGTGTGCACACACGCACTGTGGGAGGTAGCAGCAAACATTCCTTAGTTTTTAGAGGCAGAGTTATAAAAAAACATGATATATGTGCAAGTAATACATTTGTGCTCCAAGGCATACTTTTTAATGTAGAATGAAACAAATATCAATTAAATGAAAGCGCAGCTGTTATTTTCTTTCTTAAGATTTGCTAATGGTCTTACAAAATTTGTTCCTGTCCTTTTTGGCCTAAAGATTGGATCAAGGATGAAAAACCCCACAATGTTACCATGACATTTAGCAGGTATAACTGCTGACTTTCCCATCAATAATGTATCCAGGACAAAAAAAAAAAAAAAAAAAAAAGGAAAAATCTCTGTATTAACCAAAAATATAGCAATTCAAGTGCATATAAAAAGGGAAAAAAAAATCAGTGTAAAGCTCAACATGATAAAGTATGTTGTTTTTTCAAGAGGGTAAGTTATGCAACAAAATTATGAATAGAGATTAAGGAGCTACCATTAATGTTGAAAATGATCATAAGACAATACTTAACATTTAAAAGTAATTAAGTAGCAATCAGAGCAGTCGTGATGCTTTTGGATACAGAAGCTGGTAAGAACTCAAATTTCCAAAATTTTAATTTCTGTTTTCAAGCAACCATCCTAAATATGGTTTGAAGAAGACTAGATTTTCAGAGGGCTTTTGTAAAACAAAGTAGTACCTCCAGTTATAAGGAAAAAAAAGGTATCTCGTGTCTATTAAAGAGGGAAAGCTTTATTCAGAGTGAGGATAACAACATCTGACAGTCTGGATCACAGGCAAAATATGAAACCACGTTTCAACACATATCTTCAAACTAACTTTCACTGATGACTTCTTCCCCTGTAAATATCTCATCAATATTCTCAATTTTGTCTTAATTACACAGCATTTTTTGGAATGCAATTATTTGTTAAAATCTGACTTAAAATCTGACCTAATGCTATATCACATTTGGATACTACAGTTTTCCCGAGTCAGATCCCATTTTTTTTCCACTGGAGTTGAAACACATTAAAGGATTGCTCTGCAAAATATTGAATAAGCTTTGAAATCTGACCTAGTCATGTAGTTCTTATAATAGGCATGTGCTGCTGCAGCTGATTTAATAAGTTTTCCTGTCCCTTTGCCTCCACTCTTCTTCTGAAGGATTCAGATCACTGACAAGAACAAGGTTCACATAAACCCCATGCAGAGTTCTATTTTTTTTATTTTTGTTAAGAAATATTAGCAAAGGTTATGTGTAAAGTTTACAGGATAAGGATGGAATCCACCTGCCTCCTGCCACTGATTGAGGTCCCTGACGTTACAACACAGTGTGGGAAGAAGACTGTATAAGCTGCTGCACCTGGGAGGAGTAAAGAGGAAGGAAGGCTACGTACTAACTTAGTACTCTCTTGGAAATATATGCAATCTGATATTGTGTTTGAGACAGAATTGGTGTTATTTTATATCTTATTTTTTTCACATTTTTATAAGGTTCATCTAAGAATATCAAAAGAATTTTTGACCACTAAAGTTATTTAGGAAATTGGGTATGAGTTAGTTTTCAGTTCTTCAGGGCCAGATTGTAGCCAATTCTTTGAAAGAGTGAATAAATTTATTCAAAGGTCATGATTGCTATCACTGTATATTTAACTTTGAATAAGAAAACACGTAACATTTCAACAAAAAAAAAATGTTCATAATTTTCAACATGGTGGTTAGTCTAGATTTTTCAAAGACTGAAAATTTTCATCCAGAAAATGTTCATTTCATTCACCTAAAATTTGATATACCTTTGGTACTGGAACATACACAATCATAACCAAAATGTAAACTCCCAGTAATGTAAACTCATTACAAGAAGTACAATACCTGCACTATCCTTCAGCAACACTTAAATTAACAGATCTTCTCTGTTTATCCCTTCTAACTTAGCTAAAGTGGCATGAAGGTTCCCCAGCAAAGCATGGTGAGAGTGGTGGTGGTAGGAATTATGGCTCAGCAGTTGGATGAACCTCCCTTTAAGTTGCCTATTAACAAAACAAGGAAAAAAACATGTTTTGTCTTTCAGTAGACAGTTCCCCCCAGAATTGTTGTGAAGTTCTCTTGAAAAGGTCATCCTGAAGTGCCTACATCGTGCCAAAACTACAAATAATGGAACTGTTCACAGAGCGGCAGAATTGGAGGTTGGACTTTAATTTTCTTGTTCTGTCCTTGGGGAACACTCAAGCTTATGTTAAATAAGTTTTCCATCTATGCATCTCCCTATTCACAGTTTCATTCAAAAGTTTCTAATTGCCAATTATATTATACACAGCTAATCATATGGATTCAGAGGGAAGAATTAATACATTTCCATTCTTTGGGAGACTGAAACAGCTAAGGTCAACTTTTGGTTAGCAAAGCAGAAGATAGATTCAGAACATCTATAAAGGTCATATAAAATATGTTCTAACCACACAGGAGGATTTTTTGGTAAGTGAGACAAGTTGCTGTAAGGTTGTCATTGAAGACTAGGAGAGATCCTGCTTTGCCAGCTGGCTGATAAGTCTGATTGACTGGATTATTTTTGTTTAGTAAATTTTGAAATATTTAAAGATAAGCTCCCCAGCGCCTTTGTTGCAAAAAATTTTTAAAAGATGTGACTGACCACCATCACACCGTCACACCGTCACACAAGGAGGGAAATGAATTTCATCATGTTACAATAATTATGTCATGAATCCAATGTATATATTAAATTCAGGGAAGCAAATGATAAGTTTACACCACAACTGGAATAATATGAACTAGTCCTAAAAGCTAGAGACTTGGAAGTGAGCTTACACGTGCTGTTCTGCAGCAAAACGCTTCAGTGCTACTGAACAGTTAATGAGATGAATACAGAACAGTCTTAAACAAAAGGATGCAAATCTTTCCATTGAGTTCAATGGGAGCAGTGTCCTACTATTACGCTCTGCTAAACTGAGATCTAGGACAATGAAGAATACTAAATCATGTGGAAATAACAGAAGGCATAGTAAGTGAGACATGGGAAGATATAACTATTCACCGTGGGTTTTCAGCAGCATCTTAAAAATAACTTTCACTCTGTGATTTTTTGTAGTGCCATTTTCATAGTCCTCAAGTGGTTAGGACTTACATTTTTGCAGTTTCTTTGAGGCATTAGTGGCATAGCAACATGCCAAGTAACTGTAATGCCGAAGGAGAATTAGCAACACACTCTGAACCTTTACCAGAGGCAACAGAATTTTCTTTAGAGGAAGCCCATCCATATGCTGATCCAATTAAAAGATGTCTTAAAATGCACATCTCCATAGAGGTAGCAGGCCTGGAAAGAAAAGGTAGAAATAGTAGTCTCCCAGGTTCAGGAAACGCATTGTGGGTGGTATCTCACTGTATATTGAATTCTGTCCCTGTACCATGAATGGAAACTATGAGATATCAGCCTTTTAAGTGAAGTTTTTATCAATTGTATTCAATTAACCAAAAAGATCACTATGGTTTGAAAGTTCTGGTGGAATTTATAAAATTAGTCTCTGGAGTTTATCCTCATCTAACATTATTTTTTTTTTCTCATCAGAATGGCTCTTTATATAAAGTGTCTAATAGAAAAGATTTTGATAGCAATAGAGAGTATTAGGAATGGTGAGGGGGTGCTACCGATGACCTTCTTATGGGTCTGCATACTCCTGCCCTTATTCCACTGATTACAAAGGACACCAGGGCTGCTGAAAACAGCCTTATATGTCTGAGTTCTGGATTGATCTGTGAAGAGTTGGAAATGCCTGCAGAGAGTCGGCTTAATAAAAATCCTCCTTAGCCTACTCTATCCTTTGTGGAATTCCTCTGTGGGGCACAAAGCCAACAGAGTGCAAAGGCATCAGCCTAAAGTTACCATTTGTCTTAAAAGAACTCCAATTTTTTGACCTTCATATCTGCCTTGTAGCTTTTCTAGTCTTGCCATTAGATTTAGTGTGTTTATAATAGGAGTTAGATACTTAAGTATTTTTGAGGACCTTGTGGAAGAGGTATTGATAAATACTGGGATTTCTTCCCTCTTATAATCTGAGCATGAGTGGTTTATTTATGATGCAAAAGCAGTCCAGAACTTATACTGCTGTGCAAAATCCTGCAAAGATACTAAAACTGAGGTAGTTTTTACTGTAAGGAATTTATGATTAGAGTTCCCAAACTTTAAAAAGAGTGATTAATTGTACCCGAGATGCATTTAGGTAATACACTTCCTCACAGAGCATAAAATTAAACAGTCTCTATTGTCAGGAATACTTAAGCATAAGAGACAGAAGAAAAGATCTATGCGCTCCGGCTACTGCCGGACAGCAAAACAGTTTCAAGATACTGATTAAAACTGTCAGCAGATAAATGGAAGTCTGACCAATTTTCTGAGCAAATGAAAGACTATCTATTGAGGTTTCATGCAGAATACGGCTGAAGAAGTTATACATCAATTCCATACTGGGATACTGCTTCTACAGCTTAGCCCAAAGCAGCAGTTTGACCTCAAGGGTGTGTTATCTAATTGCCGCTGCACAATTTAGGAAGACCCAATGTCATTTACAGATGCTAAACAGCGTGTTAACGTTACGCTATTTGTCCCTTCCAAAAGTATCCGGATTACATAGACGACCAGTGAGTATCACCAGCTGCCAGCAGCTGAATGTCTCCCTTTATTTTCTGAAGGTGGGTGGCGTTGGCATGGCAGGGCTGGAGTCCAGAGTCAGCTCCTGAGACACCTGCACGATAGATCTCGTAAATGCATCTGCCTGTAAGTACACAACTTTATTATACTATGCCCCATATTATTTAATTTTTGAAATCTTTCTGCAACCCAGACCCAGACAGTGTGACAAAATTCATAGCACTGCATTCATTTCTGGCATTATTTCCTTTATTAGATTTATTACGACCAGGTTTTTTTTTTCTGCATGACTGATATGAAGATATATGAAGATATGTATATATATTATATATATGAAGGTATATGAAGTTATTTTCACTCACAGATATATCTCTGTAGTGTGTTGGCTCATTGCGAACAAACAAAAAAGTATAAAATAACACTATTCATAGATCTAGAAGACCCATTTGCCAAAGATCTGGTTTGAAAGAGAATCCTTGCATGGGGTTTTTGACAGTTAACAACATAAACTTGAATGGGTTTTCAAAAGCATGGATTTTGGTAGGAGGCCATTTTTAAAAGGAATGGGCAATATCATAGTAGAATTTTTCTTATTGCTATTGGTTCTTATTTTCCTCCTCTCAGATAATCATTATAAATTTTCCTTTTTGTCCTATTTTCTAGTCATGCCAATTAAAAACATAAGTTTCAGTTTTTAATATTTTGGATAGTATCTCACAATTCATTTGAACAGACAAAAAAATCAGCTCTCATCTGATTTACTTCTTTTTCTAATCTTTTCCTTACCTTTTGATTGTGTAATTTGAACTATCCAATTTAACTATTTTTTTTCAAGCCCTTCATGAGTTTGTGTGCTCTGAAATGGATCTTAATATTAAGTAGTGTTCAGATTGATGTTTCATATTAAAAAGAGAGAGGATTTCAGTAGAAAAGGAACAAACTTTCCTCTCTTGATACTCCTTTTTTTTTTTTTTTTTTTTAAATTAAAGTAGGGGAAAAATACAGATGAATCAAAAGAATGTTCTCACTCAGTCCAGGGCAATGAAATTGGTCCTAAGAAATTTTTTAGAACTTTTTTTTTGAAGGGGCAATAAATCAGAGACTATTTCCTTTAAATCTGGATAAAAGAGAAGACATCTGAAGTCCAGAGGGTTCAAATCAAAGAGAGTCAGGTAATACATGACTGCTTACATTACAAATGCATTTAACAAGTTCTGAAAATTTTGGGGAAAAAAGTCCATACAGTATATATTGTTGTTTATCTAAGTATTTCAAAGTGTTTTAAGCGTATTAGGTAAATATAGAGAGAAAGTAATTTAACACATTATAGAGGTTGATCCTCAGTAGCCATTTAATCTGTACTCCATTAAAATAAATGAGCATGTGTTTGCCTACCTTCCAAAGTCTACTGACTATACATAGCACACATTTTCCAAAGATGTCATCATAATTTTAAAAGGGAAATTAATTTACCTAGCTTTGAATAGTAAGTAGGATGTGCAAGAGGATGTGCTATACCTTTTGGAGACATTGTCTAGCTGGTATTTATTAACACTGTTTTAGAAAACTAAGACATTTACTTGGAACTGCTTATCCCCAAACCATTCCAGAGACTTTTTTTTTTCCACTCTACAGTGGAAATGGGAGGCATTCATAGGAGATGTTTTTAGCATATATAATATATAACAGCGTATTGCTACACACCCATTATAATGCATATATCTATTATACATAGTACCTGATTCTGTCATTCTTACTCAACAGCTTTTAGCCAGCTGCCTGATCTTTTTTTCGCTGAAGGCAGTGGGAATTTTGCTGTTGACATTAGGCAACACAGCAATCAAGTCCTTGCTCAGCAAGCAGTCCTATTGATTTCACTCTAGTAACTTGCAGGTCACAGTACTACTCATCATGAGTTAGAATGATAGAATAAAGCCACAGGTCACTATTTTACATAAGGAAGTAAAATGAAGTATTGAAAATAAACGGGCTGAACCTCTCTCCACTGACTATCTTGACATCAAGTCCATTTTCATTATGAAAATGCAGCTTTTTTTTTTCCTGTGAAACATGTTTGCACTAATACGATATACCTATAATTTTATTCAACAAATGTAAGACCAACGGTGGGAAAACTATTACTGGAGAAATGCAGGCCATACATAGCATGACATCAGGCTTTTTGTGGTTATTTTCCTTTATATGTGCATTTTTATCTTTTATTTATTCAATGACTTCGTTCTTATCTATGAAATTTCTTTTTCTTCACTGCCTAAATATTCATTTACTTCTTCACTTTGCTTCCCATTGCCAAGTCTATGGTGTCTTTTATTTTGCTTTCCCTTTCTTCAATGATACGTCTCCATCCCCCTCTTTTTGCTATTTTTCTTACTACTGTTTTCTCTCCCCCTCTAACAAGCTTGTCGACTCTTTCTTTTATAACTGCTTAGACACAGTTCCATTCTATCTTACTCTTCTCTGAGAAGAGTCCTCTCTCTTTCAGAGATTTCTTTTGCCATCTAAAATTCTGCACCTTTAAACCTGCTATTCACTTTGTACTGTTACTCAGTGTTGTACCTTGTCAGCTCTTCTATATTCCCATCTATTCCACCCTCCACTTCTCCCCTTACTTAGCCTATTCTATCCATTGCCTGTGGTCTACCTTATTGCAAGACATACATACTGTGAACCTCATTTCTCCCCCCTATCCCAAATGCTTTTTAAAAAGTATAAGAGACTGGGGAATAAAATGGACATATGACCTGAACTACTATTTGAAATATATTCCTATCCAGACTAACTAGAGAGCTTATTCTTTGCTAACTTTCTACAGTGAATATTTGCTCAAATAAAGTTCACTAATCCAAAGAAGTTCACATAATTTTTACATCAAGATTGTAGTTTTGGTTAATTACACAAATGGGATCTAAGCAGTAACTCTTTTGGAACTCTCCATCCCTGGTACAGAGGACTTTAATATGGTTTCTACACAGACTGTCAAATTAAAGTAATCCAGGGTCATATGAATTAATTTACTTAGAACTGTGGAACAGGCAACAAAACTGTCCTTTACAGCATAGGTCCACAAACAGATTTTGTATTCACTTAACAGTTAAACTCTGAAAATATGGCAATTGGTGACCATTAGATAATCTACTTCAGAAAAAAAAAAGGAGCGATCTGAGAGCCTGACCCCTGCTCTGTTCTGTGTCAGGAGTAGTTTTGTTACTCCACATGAAATCATGAAGCCTCTCTCTTATCCCTGAGTCCATGTTTCAGTATTACTCATGCAACGTGAAACTCTCTGGAAAATTTCATTTAGGGAACAGATATTTCTGCTAAGGCTTACATGCCCCAACTGATAAAAATCACTATTTGTGATAGTGTGTCAATTATTTTGTTGCTATTTGTAGCAACAAAATAGAAGAGACCCCATCACTACCACCCCCAAACCCAGGAGGTATGAGTCTTAGGCTACCTAGAGGCTGACTTGGAAAATTCAAATTGAATGTACATGCGATAAAAAAAGCTATTTCTAAAAAATGGAAAGGGAAGAGATTAGAATTTTCTATTATTTACATGTTTGGCCACAGTCAAACTCTTAGTTTTGCATTAAATACTCTGCTAAATTCAGGAATAATTTGGTCATAATAGGAGTGGCAATATGAACATTACTGTATTTACTTTTCATTCCAAGCTCCTCTATGTGTTGCTTTGCAGCACATTTAATTTCAACTACTGTATCAAGAAACTCCCTTGCAAGCTGGGCAGGTTTGGCAGTCAAAACGTTCTCTTAAAACTTTTATTTATGAGGCAGAGACGTGCTGGTGTATGAGCTGTTTTCATTAGCTTTCAGAAGAGTTTTTGTTTAAATTCTACATGCGCCTCTCATATCAGATGATATAGTCAAAACATAGTATATTTTTCAGAAATACGGATTCACAGGTTTTAGGGCCAGTGAGTGCCATTAGCTTGTCTCTTCTGATTGTCTACCACAGATTCCACACGCTAGTTCTGGCTCGAGCTCAGTAACTGTTTTTGACTAAATCACATCTTCTGGAAAGGCATGTAGAAGTGAAAAGGTGAATCCAGGGCCAAATCATGTAGTAGACCAAATGCATAAGCCTTTCACCTCTGGAGACATAATTTGTGCTCTGATTCTGAAATATGAAATACACCAAATAAATGCATTTATAAATTGTTTATTGGCAGGAGCTGAGGAGACATGGATGACATATACCTGGGATGGACTCTGGATTTAATATGTCATTTCCTTTAACTGAGTAATATTAAGACCTAGAAAGATGTTCAAATCAGCTCACAAATCACCATGATGTTTTAGAGGAGTGAGGATAACTTTGCAGTAAGAAAATCTGTTACTAATATAATACGGTTTTGCTAGCCAGAACTCTGAAAACTAAGTTTTCAATTCAGCAGAAGAATTGGGTAAAAATAAAAATTAATTAAATTAAAAAATTAATTAAAAATTAACTTCTCCTCGCTGCATAGTCAAAATATTCAAAAGAAATAAGGGTCTACACTTTATTAAAATGACTAAACATAGTTTATCTGCATCAAAAATGCTGGAAGGAGACAAAGTAAAGAGTTCTTTCTTGTTAGGAGTCTCTCTGTGTTATACAGGGTCTTTAAGGCATTCCCTTTGTCTTTGACATATTTTTTTCTTACCTTTAATAGATGTTATTTTCTGCTGATAACTGAATGTTTTTGTGCTTTAGCTGTTTTTTTATGACTGGTTACACAGGTAGTCTGCTGCACACTTCTTATCACTCCATTAATGTCATTCGCTTACACATCAATCAAATATACTCCCAGGACATGGTCTGGGGTATTCTCTTGGCAGTCTGTAGACATAAAAAATAGGGATTTGTTTCCGAATTCTAAGAGCACTAGTGAAGACAAATTAGCATTAATAAATAGAACCAAAAGCACTAAAGGTGAAAAAGTAGGAGATGCCATGTACCTGATCTTCCCTTAACTGATTTATGTCCAAATACAGATAACTGAAAAATGTAGGTTGCATGAAAATTTTTTTGTTCTTATATATATCGTAGGTGATATATAAGAACTGTAATGCAACAACACTATCCACAATTAAATCATCTTGTTGTTGGCTTTTGTCACCTAATCAGGATGTAAAAGGAAGTCATTAGGTTTACTAAGAGCTGCTATGTGTTCAGGCATCCTCTTGCAATATTTGGTATATTCCACACATTTTTCCACAGAGAGACATGAAATTCAAGATTATTTTCTGCATTTTTAAAATAAAGAATAAACTTGTTTGATACTTTCCTATACTCGAGGCTCTTTCCTGTAAACCTCTATATTACTTGAGAAGGAAAGTAAACATAGAGAGATTTGCTGGTAAACATGGTGGTGATTTCAATGTTATGTAATTTTGGGTATTTCAGCTAGAATATTCAACTTTGGATTAGAGCATCCGATACCTTTTAAATCATTCATCTAATAGCTCATTTTTAGTTTGCATAACCAAGATTCTCTGAGCAGGTTGAAAATTACAGCCTGTAAAAGGTAGTGGTTGAAAACAATGCCACTTCAATTGCTTAGTGCTTCATTATTTCTGTGCTTTGAATTATTTTTTCACAAAGAGCAGAGACTTGCACAATATTATTTATTTTCCTTGCTCGTATGTTTCCTCACACCCTTATTTTCAAAAATTGCAGTTTACACAGGAAAAAAACACAAATGAACATTTAACTTCAGTATTCACTCATAGAAGATAGGTACTGTTGTTTCTTGGTGAAATGTTCTTAAACATTTTAGATTTTGATCTGTTTATAATTACATGCCTGCCTATAGAAAAGGATAGGAGTAAAAATTCTTAGGAGAAGTTACTGCTGGTTTCTGTCCTCTGTGTTTCCTGGGATGCTGGTGGCATAAAGAGCCTTAGAAGCTGCAGTTTTGGGGCATTACACCTTCTTGAAGTCACTAGACAGACAAAAGGCACTAGACAGGCAAGGAAAGGAAAAAGTAGAACAGAAACAGTTCTAGTACACTACAGTTTCTAAAAGGCCAGAAATGAAGAGAGTTCCCAACACACAGAAACTCTTTTACACAGGTACTTTTCAGGAGTGTGCTAAGAACTTTTGGACCTTCCTGGAACTGTAATATGTCATACCTGTTCCTTCAGAAGAAAGTTTCTGTAACGTATCTGAGTCCCCTATACTATATTACCTTTAAGAAATGCACTTTGGCATCACAGGCTTCACTGCCCTAATATCCTGGGCAGTATTTTATGAGTATTTGCCTACATACAGGTAAGTTTTCACTCATTCCTTTCTTGGCATATTTATATCTGTGCTCCATGCCAGGGAAAACAAAGACTATTAGATGTAAGCTTCATCTCTGCATAAAAAAAATGCAAGATAATAAGCAGATAGTTGAAAAGGTACTGTAAAACATAGATATATGTGTATTGATATGCCTACCGGAGCTCTGAAAACGGAAACGTTTACTGGTGTTAGTCCTAAAAATTTGACATATGTGGACCTGTAGTCCTGCCTATTATTTTCTTTTTGAAAGTTGTTTAATTTTCCTTAACTTTAGGCTGAGCCACATGCATTTCCAGTAAGAAAACATTTAAGAACTCCCCGGGTGAATGCTGAAGTTATGAGTGTTTGTGATAAATCCATAAGATCTTGGGTTTGTTTGACCTAAAAATACTATCACTTAAAAACTGTGAACCTGGTAAAGTCTAATAGTTTTATCACAAACTTTGACACATCTGATGGCTTTCATGAGCCTTGTTGGGAGGACTTGGTTATTTGTAAGACTTAACTTTCTTAAGAGGAAGGTGAAAGCACCTTCCTGCTTTCATGTATCTCCATGTTTTCAGAGGCATTATGAGCTTTATAGAATCAAAACCAAGACTAAATAGCAGGTACATTTTCAAAACATGACTCAAAAGACAATTTCATTATTTGACTGCAGATTTGAATATTTGAGGTGAATAAGACAGCACTGGTGTTCTAAAATATCTCTTTTTGTTTGTTTGTTTCTTTGTTTTTAAAGAGACAAGAAAATTCCTTTTGGGATTCTTATTAAATCTGTAAGAGAACTCACTGTTGTTTCATTCCAACAGTAATTAACATTGGTCTAATTCCTCATGTTTCACATTGGCAAAAAGCTCTCTGGCTGCACGAAGCACCAGGGGAGGTGGTGAGCTCACAGTTTAATAACCTTCAGGGAGAAAAACTGTGTTCAGGGAGCAGGGCTGGGAGCAGAGAGCAGGGGACTGCAGCCCGCAGAAGCCTCCATAAGGTGGAGTTCAGAGTGAACCTTTTGTGCTTTGCTCAGGTTAACTTTCTGAGCACGCAGAGAGCAGCAAAACGTCTCACCAGCAAAAGCCTTAACAGTGGCTGCAATAAGATCTTCGCCTATGAGGATCGCAAGGTCCCCTTTTCTGTCCAAAAGCAGTGTGACACTCAGACCAGACCAGAGCAAGGACTTGAACTTTGGTTTGCCATGTTGCTGGTGAATGATGTTCCTGGTAGATCATAGAATAAATCTCACTTTCTCCATTTAGACCAGTCAATACTCAGCTTAGTGATAAAAAGTAAATCAGCTTCAATCAAAGAAAGTAAGGGTGCAGCAATATTTCTGCCAAAATAACCGTGAGGGTGACTAATTAATGAAATATTGAGTCCCTTAAGGATGAGCTAAGGTGTCTAATCTGTATTCAGGGAGCCAGGTCTCTTTCACCCTGGGTGAGGGTTCTGACCAGCACCGTGATTATGTACAGTGAAAGACGACAGATCTTATCCCTAGAGACTGCACTCTTAAGGCAAGGAACCTTTTGCATTAAAAACTGATACATTAAAGCTAATATATACATAAACAAATGCATACTTATATAAAAGGCATATATATATAAAATTCACACAAGCTTGCAGAAAGTTTTGTTTTTATTGACTATGTTTTTAAATGAACACTTTTAACTAGTTGAAATAGCAAAACTGACCTGATGACTGATTCAGGCACCTGAATTTTATGAGAACTTATATGTGACAGTTTTTTGGCATCACTTCTCACATTAGGGTGTTTTGATGTACAAGGGACATTGGGCTAGAGAAAAGTGTCCTGCAGTATTGCACTGCTGATTTGTTTAGATTTACCATATCATAGGACTCCTTTTTTATGATTTCAGATTGGTAGCAAGTATCATTAAATATCTAGACAGTTCAGCAGTCTAGTTCCTTAACTATAAAAGCACTTATATTGTATTGCTGTGAGGTAGTCACTTTTACAGTAAAAATGGTCATTTTAGAGTCTCTAGCAAGAATAGAGTAACTTTCCACAAATACATTGAAATAAAACCTTCACTTACAGGAAATACCACAGTGTTTTCACACTGTAATTGCAAAGGATGTCATTTTTTAGGGTGGCATATGAAAGTCTCCATAAAACAACAGAATATGTGGTGCTCAATTATTCTATGAAATATAAATAAACTCATTGTACTTTCAGGGAGTTAAAAGATTTCAACCCTTATCTGTAGAATAAGCTCATTTCTCCGGCTGAGATTTACACTACTGCTTCAGAATAGTAGAGAAAAAAATGAACTGTCTTGTTTTTTTAAGGAAATAGTGAAAAGGGAAAAATTTAAAATTGCTTAAATGACAGGTATCTTCTCTCATACTTACCTCCCCTAGTTAGGCTCTGCAGAATCAATTACAGGTTGAGCAAACAGACGCTCATGGCAGCAGTTGTCTGGAGCTTCTTAGCTTTCTTTCATAGTTTGCTAGACAATCAACCAAAAAAAAAAAAATCTGAATACCAACAATAAAATCCTCTCTGTACAATATCTAGATGTTAAATCTTGTGATGTGATTAAGCAATATCCAGGGAGTGATTGTGTTGATTTCAACATTTGGGACACACAATGTTTCTATAATGCTTGAATGGGACATGGCACTTAAAGTGTTCTATCTAGTTCTATCTTGTAAGCTTTGAATTAATTATCATTGATATCATCATCTAATACCACAATAATTTGAGAGTAAATACCTGTATAATCTCTCCACAGTCATCCAGCTGCTTCTGGCATTCAGTTCATCAGATATTAAACATTAGAAAATAGCATAGGATGGTTTCCACCTTGAAGTCCAACAGCTCTCTCTCTGTATACTCTCTATAAAAACCAAATAGATCATTTTATTCTCTGCTTTTTGGTAAAGTGTAATAAAAAATTCTGTTTTACACACAACAACCTTTTTTTGCAATGTTCTGTTCCTTCCCTTGTTGATGCCAATTGTTATCATAATGAGAAAATCTAGATATAGTGCTAAAGGTCCAGATTTTCCATAACGGTCCACCGTTAGATCATTTATTTTTATTTTTGCAGTTCAAGGAGTGTGGAAGGATTTCTAGAGCTACTGAGTTTTAAGGCTCTTATTCTATTGAGTACAACCCCAGATGAAACGCAGTCTTGACGGGAGAAAAAGATCTATGCCTCCCAGATCTATGGCTCTACATCTCTCCCATATTCTCTAGTAAGATTAAATAGAGGGCAATTTCTAGCAGAAAAACTGGAAGTTTATTTTTTGACTTATGCTTCAGATGATAGAGATTCATATTACAGAAACTGTTAGATACTCAAAGCACATACAATTGTATTTATGGTCTTACACATGCAGTTAGAGAAACAACCTTCTTCACAAATGCAAAAAATACCTGCTAGAGAATAAATATTTATTCAATTTTCAGCAAGCAGTTATTTCAGTAACTGGAAAAGATTTTTTACTCAACTAGGAAACACTTTATTTCATACACTCTCACTATGAATCAAGCCTTGCTGAAAACTTACAATATGAATAAGCAAGACTATTTTCCTTAGTTGGGAAAAACAAAGTCCAGTCATCCTGCTAAATGGTAGTTAATGACCACATGCTCACCTGGATAAGTTGGAACTTACTCAGCTAACTGGATCACAGCACAGTAAAAAAGAGTGATAGATGGAGTGTGAAGGGCGAATTAAAAAAAAACAGCAGGTTTACTGTAGAGATATATATGTAGAGATTTGGGCTTCCCCATATTTTATTTTTATACAATAAAAGATAAAGGAAAAGAAGAGTCTTGCCCTGGGCCTTACTCTATCCCCTCTGTAGGCAGCAGGGCAGTGCAAAGACAATAGAACTTAGATTTATTCTTAAGATATGTTAAGTGAGTTTTTGTTGAAACAATTTAAAAGCAATATTTTCCAGTTAGGTCCAAAATACTGCAAAAATATCTCTTTTTAACTGCCTAGTGTCAGTTAGCTTGCATCTATTTGCAATTCAGAGGATCCTTGACTAGAGAAAGTGACAGCCGTTCTTCCTATAAAGTAAGTCAAAATTAGGATGTGTGGTGCTGGTGGAACTTTAGAATTATTACATTTCCCCAATTCTACTTTAGAGAATAAATTTGCCTTCATCTTACTGCAAGAGAAAAATAGTTTTCTCAGGTCATTCTTTCTCTGTAAATATCTATATGAGGAGCATACTGACACCAATAATTCATTTTTTCATGTGCTTTCTAGTCATCCATAGAGTTTAATCACACACTAGACCATGAAATTAACTTATCAAGAGACATAGAAGGAAAACAAGTCTATCCTGTTATTATGCAATAATAACAATAGGGACGACTCTCATACCTGTTTGTTACCTGTTCTGAGCTTGGATTTCATTGCAATTGGGTGAGATTTTTTTTTTCTTTTTCTAATCTAGTAGTGATAGTAATTAAATACATGATTATTATAAATTCCAATAGTGTAAGTTAAGTTTCAGGGCTCAATGTCAAATCTCTAAGTACAAAAATCACAAGTTGTTATGGCCTAAGATATGAAATATGAATTCTTTATAAACATTGTTCAAAACTGATCAAAATTTGTTTATGCACATGATTTATTGTACGGCAAAGAAGGAAGGAATATCTGTATCAGGTGAGTTATGCATTGAGAAATTACTTGTATCAGCATGGGCCAAATATAAAGGTCTCAAAAAGCTCTTCCGTTATCCCCTCCACATTCTTTCCTCTAACACTCAGCAACATTTCCACATCTCAAGAACTAATGGGAGGAAGTATAGGGAAATTAAAACAAAAAGTAAAAAAAAAAAAACATAAAAACTCCCTACGGCAATATTACATCCAGCTGAAACATCAGAAGGGTAAGAATGAAAGATTAAAAAACAATAGTAAAAGGAAAGATAAATGTTGTTAAACTGTTTATTTTTTACAATGACAAACAAAGTATATGAAATGAAAAATTTAGGAAGCTCTAAGCATAATATTTGCATAATCTATAGGAATTAATGACTTCTTCATTCTACTGTGTCTTGAGAGCTATTTCGCATAGAAAACTCCACAGAATGTCCATGGCTAATTAATCTTATAATATACATTGTAAATTCCTGCTGTAGAGTCTGAATAATTCTGCTCAAAGTGCAATAGATTCAGTACTCAAAAAAATCTATGCATAGACCTATTTCCTTGAATAATCAGCAATAGTTTGAAGCACACAGCTGAGAAAGGAAGCATGCTCAGCCCAGCCCATAAACTGTTGGATGACCCTAAGACACTATTTTTTTATTCTCCAACGTTTTATGACTCGGTTTCCCCCAAAGAACAAGGCAGTAACATCATTTGCTCTGATAAAGAATGCTGCGATCTGGGAACTCCATGTTTTTAATTATTACTGCAGGAGTTACTTAATGTGGTAGTTGCTTTGCAGAGTAACATTTATCTCCAACAAAATCCAGGAAGGTGGCAAGCATTCACTCTTCTTCATTCCTCTGATAGTTCTTTTTTTACATTTTTTTTTTGTTGTTTTTGATTTAGTATTTATATATTCAGAGAAGCCGGAAAGGACAATAAGTTTTCAGAAAGAAAAATAAAAAAGAAACTTTAATCCCCACCCCCTAAATTGTCTATAATATATATTAAAAATAAATAAAGCTGAAGTTTGACTCAGTAGGATCCTAACATGTGACAATTCACGTAAATAATTTAGCAATTCAAGATAAATATTAAAAATAAGCGCACACACCTGTGATTTCTTGTAATTACTTTATTAAAGGGAATGTTTTGTCCTATTTCAAAAGATGTCTTGAGGACTTCTCTTACTCCACATTTTTATGATTTCCCTAAATACAAGGTCCTTAGGAGAGAAGCTATTAGAAGGTTTTTTAAAAACATAGACTGGAAAGGTCTTTACATATCTTCAGAAATCATAGTTATTATTGTCTGTGATAATCATTGGACTCCAATTAAAAAATGCAAGGGAGATAGGATGGACTAGCAGACTTGTGTATATAACAAGGAGAAAAACAGCATAGAAGACCTCAAGAACTGAAGACTAAGTAATTTATATGGGCCAAACACATCTGAAATGTTTAACCGCAGAAAGCAATTTCTGTGGTCATTCCTGCATAATCCAGAAGTGTATTCAGAATCCAGTATTGATTAGATGTGCTTCAGGCACTGGAGTTTAATTTCTCGGACTTCTCTTTTAACTTCTCTTTTGCAAAGATTAGATTTTTCTAAAGCACATGTCCTTATAAATACAAATCTAAGATTCCTTTCCCAAGTGTCGGCAGAATGAATAAAATTTCCCAATCTGTGACTGAGTTCATATATTTGTTTCTACTTGATAAAAACAGACTAATAAGATTAGAGCCAGTCACTGCTAATGAATTCTACTGTAATTAAAATATCAGCAATTTTGGTTCACTTGAGCATATTGGGTTTTCCATCAACTCCCTCTCTTCAGAAAGAACTGTACTGTCTGGTGTTTGTACCCAAATTGTTCTCTGTCTTAATATCCTGCGGCTTGGAAACTGTACTTTATCAGCCTCATTATTGACTTGTAAATCCATTATAACTGAAAATCCATATGAACATAAATCTTAGTCCTCAAAAACCTAAAACAGTGATAAAGCTAGATTTCTAACCTAATTTTTAAATTCTTCTATATTTCTAGTAAAGAAATAACACAGCTCAAAGTTTGCAAGTGGAGTCACGGAAAGGAAAAGGTGAAAATGAAACAATTTGAGAAAGCAGAAATCAAAACAATGAATTAGAAGAAAATAAGCAAAAAAATAACATTTGTGTTCTTTTTTGCATGGAAGTTATCCTGAGGACAACTGTATTGTCCGGTATATCATTTTACAGCAGAGAAAAGGAATATTCTTGTGCTGCCTTACTAAATCTTCAGCCAGACAGAACAAAAACAGTATGAGATGATAAATGATCTTCTCTTATTTGTCTTAATGGGAAGTTATTTTTTAACTCTATTTTCACTATATTTAAGGAAAAAAAAAAAAAAAAAAGGAGCTACAGAGAAAAGTGGAAACACTATTAAGTCAGAGTTAGTTTGAAAATATTAGAATTTCTATTTTATATATACCACAGTCTTACTGTGCAGCATCACTGTCTCCCTAGCTGTAAAATGGATATGATTTTTACAGTCATTTTTGCCAGGGTTCCCTCTGTGTTTTTCTCCACCCCAAACTGAGTGGTGTTCAAAGGGTTTTTTTCTGAACTGCTTGAAATTTTTCCAGTGCACTCTATGCTGGTAGAGAGAAAGATGACTCTTCATCTTACAGTTGACACAGTAAGAGCTCTTGAGAAAAGGATTAGGATGAAGCCTGATGATAAGATTTCCTAGAATGAATTCTACCCCTGAAAAATAGAAGGAATGACACAGAGTCCTAAAAAAAGGAAATAGTTCAGAAATTTGTGTACAGCTCAACCATTGCTAAGAGAACTTGATGTTAGTGTCTTATGAGGAACTTAGTGGGCTGAGCAATAAAGTATGGTGTTGTTACCACTCATACCTGTATGGCTTAAGTTATCAAGTCTCTGATTATTCAACATGGATGAGATACTTCCAAGCTAATTATGAATTTGTCACCACCTACCTTTTACCTATAGGAACATTTAGCTGCTACTTTGCAAATTGGGTTTCAGAAAAGTAATTTATATAAAGACTAGCTGATGTATTATGAATTACATGAATGTGAATTAATAAAGCTTTCTGATTTTATGCACCCAGCGTATATGATGTGATTTTATTATTTTAGTTTTGGACTCCTCAGTATTCCAATAAAAAAGGATAAGTAGCATTTAACTCATGAATTATACCATCCTATTTGCAATAAGAATATTTAAGTATAACAGCCCTAATCATCTTTGAGATTCAAGTAGAACAGCCTGTTGATAATCATAGAATCACAGAATGCTTAAGGTTGGAAGGGACCTCTAGAGACCACCCAGTCCAACCCCCCTGCACACGCAGGGTCACCTACAGCAGGTGGCTCAGGACTGCAGCCAAGCGGGTTTGGAAGATCTCCAGAGAAGGAGACTCCACAACCTCCCTGGGCAGTATCTGTTGGAGCAATTAAACTTCAGTGAACAATGGACAATTCCGACAGCTGGTAATACCTGTGTACGTATATAAGAAGAAGAAAGAAAGATTAAAACTAAATGCACACTGAAACTATAGTTCAGCTGAGCTTTCAGGCTGCAAAATGATGCTTAACGGGAATGAAAGAATGAAACAGGTATGATCATAGCTCAGCTAGAAGCAGAAAGCAAAAGGCCACAACTATGTTGCAGGTGAAAAGCAGTCATAGAAATTACCTTATATTCATGTCCACTTCCTTTACAACACGTGCATATTATGTTCTGCTACTTAGTGTTTTAAATTGCTACTTAGTGTTTTAAATTGGGATTTTTTTTGGCTTGAAGAGAAGGTCAGGTTGATCGTTTCTACAGCTTCAACTTCTTTAAAATGGCTTAGGTTAACATAGTCTGTTGTGAGCATAACCAAAAGAAAAACAAAGGAGAAAATGTTGACACCTCAAGGCAGCCTGCTTATTTGGCTTCTGCTGGTGGATGGAGCTTGTCCCCAGGCAGCACGAAAGAGAGGCGGGGGCATCCAGAGGTCTGAGCTACAAGATTCTGTCCAGTGTTGGATGTGTTCATGTTCTCCTCATGGTACTGTTCACCTAAAATCACAGAGTCAGGCATTCAAGTTGTAGTTTTATGGGGCAGCCCTGAGCCCCTGATTAAAACACAAAGTGGAATTTGTCACTTTGCAAATGAGGTAATAGATAAAATTTGCTTACTTGTTTCTAAATGTTACATAGCAATTGCATATGGGAGATTGGGCATCACATGCTGACCCAACATGGAGAGTGAACGAGTTTCAGAGTGCTGTTTTGTACCTACCTCCACCATCCAGTTCCTAGCAGTCATTTAGACATCATAAAGTGTAAGGGTTTCCCTAAAAGCGTGTACTTATTCTGTCAGCATACAAACAGGTGTGGTACAGTCTGGGTAGAGTTCTTGTTGCTGAGACGCTAGGATGTGGAAACTAATTCATTGGACTGGGAGCAAGAATGGACTATGATCGCCCAGCTTATAAATTTTAGTTGGTCTTGGCTCTACCCACTGGTGGAGACGCTTGTGAATACTTTGTTTTTCCAATGTCTTGTCAATAACAACACAGTCGGATTCAAATGACGATCAAAATGAAAAACTATATTATCACGTGTCATCCTCATTCCTTCCTGTTTGCTTTCTTGTTTCTCAAGCTATTTCAATATGTTTTAACAAAACCCCAAAATGCAGTTTTTCACTCTTCTGCCCAGGGAAGATCATCCTGTTTCATTTTTGCCTTTCCACACAGATTTCTCTTGAGATACTAAGGCTGTAATTTCCAGTAATAGGACATCCCGGGTTTTTACAAAATTGTAGGTATTAAACAGATTTATTTCTATAGCTATAGCCTGAATTCTTGCTTTTGGCCAAGATGTGTGACCCCATACAGGCATGCTTTGTCTTTGCGATGATTTATTTTAGCAGCCTCCACAAACAGGACCAAGGGTTAAGTGTTGATAAATTTAGCAACCGATACGGTGATGAGGTGGGAAGCCTTATCACGAAAGCTATCCAAAAAAGTAGAGGCATATTTCCTCTGTGGATATGTCCAAGCATGGCAAATATTTCTGTTTTTGCTGTTGATTTTGGTAGTAAGTGCAGGCCAACTGCAAGGAAAGTGAATTGCCATTTCTCTATTTCATTCCATCAATATTTTCCTACTTTTCATGAGGATATTTGAGAACACTTGAGGATATCAAGTACGTAAGTGAACTTAAGGACAGAGTGCACTAGTCAGGCCAGTTATCACCAGAATACTTTCCCACATCTCCACTATACACTTTTTCTAAGCAACAAATCTGCCACCAATTAAGAGATATGTGGGGCTCCTTAATGAGTTACAGATCTAGATTTATCAGCTTTCAGAGGAAAACTTCAATTTCCTCCCAGCTTCCTCCCTCATGCAGCATATTGACATTAAAGGTGGAGGGGTGGGGGAGAGAGAGCAAGCACTGGTTTTACATGCATCTCAACAAATCTTGCCATCTCTGGCCAGGGTGAACCAGCTATGTATTTTCTACTGAATGAAAAAGCAGTTTTAGCACGGTTTACCTTCCTTTTAACCCAGGCAAGAAAAAAAAATATCAGAAACAATGACCAAAACCTTGTCTTTCCTTTAGCCGTACACTGTGTGCACTGAAAATGCATTCACATTCACAGATAAAGCAGCTTTTACACAGAAGCCTAACTGGCAAACCTGAAAGTGTATCTCAAATTAGAGTTTATTCTGCTAATCTACTCCAGCTCCTGCTGGTGCTTTGGAAAGCACAGGACCAGTAACATACCCAAGGATGAAGGAGACTAAAGAGGCAGCGTTTGTGCTGTACGGCAGCTTGCTCTCAGTGCAGCAGAATGGTACTGTGCTATAAAAGGACACAGCAAATTTGTATCTCCAAGCATAAACAAAGCGTAAAATGAAAAACAGCGCCTCTGTGAGACATGCCAGCGTTCCTCCTTGAGGACATTTATTTCTGCTCTGCTTCTTATAAGGGGCCAGAAACGAAGTATAGCTCTGAAATCTGTCACATTAGCGGTAACCAGAAAAGCTTTATATTCCCAACAGTTACTTTACAGTTGCCTGGTGTTTTTAAACTTAAGTAATACCCTTTTACCTATAAAGCCATGTTACTTCAATCCTGCTGGTACTGTTGTTTTCTTAGTAGCAAGCAGACCAGGCACAGGACACAGACAAAGAGAAACAAAATGATCAGAGCACACACAGGCTGCACTAGTTTTTAGTGTCTTAAAAATCAATTGTGTACTTGCAAATAAATTTATAACTTACGGATACAGTAGCCTAGAATCTTTAGGAGTTGGGACAAATGTTCAATATGGATTTTTTCTGCAAAACATTTTCCCTGGTAGGCCTTCATTTTCAGTAATGGTTTTTGAGCTATCATCAGTAAAGTTCTAATTACTAATGTACACTTAATCAGAAAGGTTACTATAAAGTCCTATTAGGAAATGACAAAGCAGTTTCTCTGGCTCAGAATAGCAATAGATCTTTTGTTTTATTAGTAGCTTTTCACATCTCTATCTTTTGTGCCGCTTTTACTAACATTGCTATTGAAGGACTCACAATCAGGACAGATTTAATCTGTTACCATTTTGTCTATTGAAGTTTTGGCACAGAAGCACAATGATACAATAAAACCCCAAAATTTTAAAAGACGTTTCCCAGCTGATGTAGAATTCAAATGTAGTTCAATCTCTGCCAGTTTGAAGAAAGTATGTCAGTGGTGTAACCGTAAGGAAAGAAGTTGACAAATGCATAAATATGTGAGACAATATTTAGTTTAGTTAGACAAGATTTAGTACATTTATTAGCATTTATTCTTTACTGTGTCACTCGCTATCAAACAGTGTCTTTGCCACTGTTCCAAATTTAGCCTTTGAGACCAGTTGGTTTCTTTAGTTGGTTGGTCGGATTATTGGCACAATGTCAACTCTAATCAACTCAAACAAAAAAAAATCACAAATTTTGCCAAAATATTACACTCACAAATAATAATTTGCATTTGGAAATTAGTTTTATTAAAAATCTTAACATTATAATGGAAGAATAGAACAAGGTGTTATATGGGCTAAGTCAAAAATATTTAGTATTTGGAATGTCAGAACAAAACATTTGAATTTCAAAATGAAAAATCTGGTAAAACTAATGTAAACTAACTAATCTTCAATGTCACTGAATCTACTTTCCACCGAAAAACAGTTTAGTTAAAATAATTTGCCTGTACCAGCTTCAAGCGGAAAACTATCTTAGGGATATTAATAGGCTTGTCTCCTTTATTCAGCTGTGCATGTTCACTTTCCCTGCTCATAAACCAGAAATGAGTTCAGAAAACCAAATTTTCCACCTTTAAACCAATATTGAATTATTTGTAAAAGAAACCAAATGGTTTGGGAGGTCAATACAGTAAGCAGCAGAGTCTCCTTTATTCCCACTAACTTGGATACTGCTGTGCCTGTTACAGTCAATATTTAAAAATGTGGACTGAGAATTCCTGCTTGACTTCCAGAAGGCACATCTCAGCTTTTTGATACTCGGCATCTCTGAAAAGCCAGTTCCTGCCTGGAACACTCCAGTGCCAGTTCCGCCCTGGAACAGGCTGCCCAGAGATGTTGGGGAGTCTCCTTTGGAGATGTTCAAAACCTGCCTGGATGAGACCCTGTGCCATGGGCTCTAGGTGTCTGTGCTTAAGCAGGGGAGGGTTGTACTCGATGGTCTCTAGAGGTCCCTTCCAACCTCAGCCATTTGGTAATTGTGTCAGGAGTGGGAGAGCCTGCTCCTGAACCCGCTCCTCTGATTAATGAGGTGGCATCTCCTCCGCCTTTGGGGAGCACCGCTGGTTCTCTTCATCATCAGCAGTGTTCACAGCACCCACCTCGTGGCCTTGTGTCTGCACATAGCAGAAGCCTGTAGCCTCCTCCAGAACTAGCCAAAGCATGACATAATCATATACATGCCTTGTGATGGGCATATATAGCACTTTCATTGATCTCTAAGAGGCTTAAATCAAAGGGGCCACCAAAGGCAAAGACAACTTCAGCTTTATCTATACTCACTAGGCTTGACTCTTTTCTGTTTCATGCTTTAAAGCAACCATGTTAGTACATGTGTGACAAAGTAGAAATTAGGCCAGAGAGCTATATTTATGTTTGTCTGCACTCATTCCTATATGTGCATTATATGCAGGTATGAATATGTCAAGGGAAGGAGAGAGTGCAAGTGAACAGAAATAAGAAGAGGACCATTTCTCTCTGATCCAAGGTAATTTCAAAAACAATTCAGTGCCACTGCTGAGCACACGGTGGGTGAGACCTCTTGGTTCTGCTTCACCATTAACAAATTTGGCAAAAAAATGCCTGTATCATTTGCATGCTACTTTTGACACCCAGAGTTTTGAAGACCTCTCCACAATAGGCAAAATCCTGTACACCAACAAGATCTTAAACATCCATGATTAAAAGAAAAAGACTCATTAAAAAATATTGCTGCTCATATGACAAAAGTCAAGTGTCAATATTTAAATTGTAATATGTTTTAGTTACTTGCTGCCAAACATCATTTTACTTGATGTTTCTTGGTTTACAGTATGTGTGAGTCAGCTGTCATCGGGAACTCACACTGATCTGCAAACAAAAGCAGACAATCTGCTAACAAAAGAGAACTGCTACATACATAGAAAATGATTTCTCTTTCATTTAAGGCCAAATTGGCTAACCTCACCCTCCAAAATGGAAGACATGTCAGTCAACAGTATCTCTCACCATCATTTATTAATTCAGGCCTTGATTATTCTATCAAGCTGGCAGTGCATATATGGTCACACATACAGCATTCACAATAAATTACAATGATTTGTCTTTTAAGTTAAATAGTTATTTATAGAAAAATTATTTTTTAGATCTGTAATACTAACAATACTGATGTAGGCCTTCCATTTTTTTTTCCTGTAAATCATTTTTCCTTTCTTCTCCAAGGAAAGGAATCTGGATTCTCTGGATTTTAGTCTCCTCAGAACTAAGCAAACATGGTTTTTTGAACATTAATCAAAGAAGGCATCTTTTCACAACCTTGAACTCACTGATCCAACTTGATTTTCCTGCAACCCTCACTTCTTTTACTGAAGAACAATCTTCCTAAAGAAAGTGACAAAACATGACATACTCTTATCCATCCCAATGCTGTTTTCTCTTAGGCAGCTCCTTTTTCCTTGTCACAGTTACAGAATTTTCTCAACCTATCTTCACATCTTGGATATTAACTAGAACCTGAAGGCATCTCTTTGCAACTTTTTAATGCTGGACCCCATGATTTCTCATGTACAGATGCAAGAGGGGTGAACTATATCCCCAACTGTTTAGCATCTGATTTTGAGCCGTCAACTCAGTAAATCCATTATTTCAGTCCACACTACCTATTCCTTACATCTCTGCAAGGAGACGTCTCTATGTTTTTCCTGTTGAAGCCCTTTCTATTTGGACTTCCATCCTTGCGGGCCTTAGTAAAATGTGGTTTACTGAGGTGGATGTGATAGGCTGGAGAGAGCATGTGTGTTGCGGGATGTGTCCTTCCTGCATCATGACAGGTTTGGATATCACCTGGGGCCCTCATGGCTGCCTGGTTCTTGTGCTAAAACCACATCCCTCTGTGCATGGCAAGCTGCTCTCCTTTAGCTTGATAAGCCAACTTGACATCAGATATCAAATGCAAGTTTTAAAGAGAGTTCTTATAACAACTTGCAAAGACAGGTTGAAACTCCTGTGATAGGAAATTTGGGTCACCGTTGTTGCTCGTGTTTATGGGTGTGTGTGGCTGAATGGGTGTGGAAAGGTTTTATTTGTTCTGTATTTCGAATACAACTTTTTTTTTTAATGCTTTTTTTTTCTTCAATGTCTACACCTAGCCTGGAGTATATCCTTCTTACCCTGAATTACAAAATAGTTTGTGTAAAAATCTTGCTGTATCTTTAAGATGGATACTGAGAACAGAAGGTAAGTCTTGCTCCTATCTGAGATAAAATCACCCAATGGCTACTTTACTACTCTATCCATAAATCTCTGTGGCCTGTAATGCAACAGTATGATCACAGAACCAGGCATGGATATCTTTTTTGCTGTGAAGAGCTATCATTATTATAAATGCACCCTACATTTGGCCTTCTCATGACCGTAGCATGATATCTACATGGTCTTTGGGGAAATGTATTATAGATCCAAGATGCCATTATATTGTATTAGTTGGAGAGGTCAGAAATCTATTTCATAAGAATTTCACCAAATTGTTAAGAATTGCCTTATAAACAAACATTTCCCACTGAATTCAGAAATGCCTTTAAGGAATAACAATATAGAAGGTACTCTCAGCTTTTTAAAATTAAAATGATGAGGCCGTGGGCATTCTTAGCTGCCTGATTTCCTGGCATCTCATTGTGCAGCAACTATGAAGACAGCTGTGGGAGGAAAACTATAAGTTAAACAGGCAAAGAAATGGACTGATTACCAAAGGACAGACTAAATTAACTGGGAAGATGTACTGTTTTTTGTAAGAAAACATGTTAGGATCAACATATTCCTGCAGATTTGGGCTCTTGAAAGCAATATTTTCTAGCAGAACACTATTTGCCTGAAAAATTTATGATTACCTAATTAGGAAAAAAGAGTTTTACTTTTTCCTTGCAAGAGCTTAATAGCTTTGTAATTATAAAAGTGCTGCCAAGTATACCTTGAGCATGAATTTTTAAGAAGCTTGAGGTAGACAAAGGAAAGTTACATGGAAATGTAAACCTTGCACCAGATTTTACTGTCATTCTCTTTGTACTATTTAAATTTAGCTTAAAGACAGTTTAATTATTTCTCTCTGAATCTTGAGATAATACTAGATTAAAAACTCCATATCAAACTCATTCTTCAGTATCAAAACTACAGAAGCATAAGCTGAGACAGACTGATTTCAACTGTAACTGTGGAGAGGTTACTCATTATTGTCCGAAAAGATAAGTAATTATATAAACTACTTCCTGTGCTCAGCCAAAATTCAAATACAAAACGCGGTGGATGGAAGAGCAAACACTAAAAATGCAGAAGTAAGTGTTACCTCATTCTGAAAACAAATAGTGGTGCTGAGGAGTCTTTCACTATTACTGGCTGCGCCTCGAGCACATTATTAGGAGAAAAGATTGTCTCTGCTAGATAAGGTGTTATGGAAGTGCAGACATATGTCTTTGCTAATGGGCTTTTTGTACAACTCTGATAGGGAATCAAACGAGCTGTGCTCCAGTTGAAGTGCTCATACAAACACGAGGCACAGTTGAGCTAAAGACCTTGCTGGGCAAGGCTTGTGCTCCGCCACAGGGGACACATTGAGAGGCTGCTGGGGATGGGGCATCTCCAAGGCCTCGTGAGGGACCCTGAACTGAGGCCTTGCGCAGAAGCCCTCAGTGGTGTCACTGAGAGACACTGACTCCGAGAGGCGTCACCAGTAGGTTATGAGTGGCAGGAAGAATTCAGCAATTCTGGGGAGAGCACCAGAGGGTGGAGGGCCCTGGGATGGCTGATGTGTTTTGAGGTGTTTTGAGGAGATGCTGGCAGGCTGAAGCCCTCTCCACCTGGGCCTCAGGGTCTCTCCCTTCCCTGATTCCTGGCAGCTTTCTCCATAACTGCCACTGCAGATTTCCATCCCTGGCAGCAAGACAACTGTCCTCCTCTTCCCCCTCTTCCACTGATGTTGCATTAGCAAGGTGGCTTTCTGCAGCCTCTTGTACAGCTGAGAGCGCAAAGCCCAGACCAAGTTCAGAGTTTCATCCTGTGCCTCTGCAAGGAGAAGGAGGTCGAGATGAAGGAGATGGCAGGGAGTTGCAGAGGGCAGGGCTTCCTGCCCTTGTTGCCTGCACAACAAGGGCTCTTTGCCCTTCTGCACAAGGAAACATATGCAGGACAGTCCTGTCCAGCCCCTGCCCTCAAGAACTGGTAAAGCAGAGAGACTTTCCTGCCCTGGGCTGCCCACAGACTCGCCTTGAGCTGGGTGTGAAAGAGGTTGCCCAGAAAGACTGCGGGACCCTCTTCAAAGCAGGGACTTGTCTCGGATTTGATAGCTATTTCTCTACCAGGAATAGTTTATGACTATTTTATCCTTTTCTATAGCAGGGTAGGTGCAAGGATCCTCTCTGCCTCTTCCCCTCTATGTTTTCTACTATTTTCACTTCAGTGAAACAGTCATGCTCTCAGAGTACATATTCAGTCTCATGAGTTCTTTTGTCAATAACCGCAGGTGATGAGATACTCCGTCCTGTGTAATGTCATTGAAAGCGTCTTGGGCTTTTTACATTTCCTTACTCCCACTGTGCTTGTAAAATTTATTGTGCTGCCTACCTTGTCCTCTGATATGATTGAAGGGAAACAAATGAATAGTGTTTTGAATTTCTAAGAACACGGCCTCTTGGCACTAACAAGGCAAGAGAATGAGGCTTCTGGAATATCTCTTGCCCAAATTATTTAGGTCTTAAATGACTCCCCTGAGCAGTGCTCCCTGAAGCATGCCCACGGTTTGCTCTCACCCATTTACACTGCTCTGGAAGTCCCTGGTAGTCCTTAGCACCTTTTGCAGACAGCTTAAAGTCATTTATCCTGAGGGATGATCTAGGCTAGGGAAAAAAAAAGAAAAAGTGAGAGTTGCTATGGCAAAGTCTGCTTCTCACAGGTAAGGGTGCTATTTTTCAAACCACTGAAGATTAGGAAAATAAATATTTCTGTTGGCGTTTTTTTTTTTTTTCTTGAAGTCACATATATATACAAGTTCTGGTCATGCTGCATTATCCATAATCATAAGGTGCATTGTTTCATATGTGTATTCCATTTAGATTAATAATAGCTTTCTGCACTAAAGAAAAAAATCACTAAAAAGAAATGTGCGCACTTTTCACTTGCTCAGTTGACTACCCAAGCTGTTTTCTGATGGTTAATGCTGCTGCGGCTGAAGGACAGATAGTTTCCTTGTCCCACACAATGACTATATTTAAAATACTTTCTTAATTCTCACTCCAAATTTTTACAAGTTAGTATTGTGTTATTGAGAAGTGAGCTTTTGAGTACAAGAAGGCCATGAATCAGAGTTTTCTCTGTGCTGATGAGTCCTATAACTGCCTGCACTTTGGCCAGTTTCTTTAGGTCTTGTTCACTAATTTTCTCTTTCATTTGAAAGGAATTCAAACCTGAACCTTTTCCAGGAAAACTGTCAGTTGGAATAAATTTTTTTGTGTTGAATGAAAAATTGCTTCTTCAGAAAATTCCTATCCAGTTTTAATGGACTGCTTTGCGCTCTTAGTGTAGTGATCCAACATGGCTCATTATTTGGATTTTACTTCAAAACAGCTTTAAATGCCAAATTAATTGTAAAATACAAAACATTTGGCATTTGGTTCACTGAAAATATTAACAATATCATTCCAGTTTAAGTGATTAATGATTTCTTCATTCTGTGAGCGCAAAAGATTTAATAACCTATGAAAAAACTTGAGAAAAAAAAAAAAGACTTTATTGCATCTATACTAATAGAATTTTCATTTTTCCATAGCTCTTTAGTTTGAAATGAGTAAAATTTGTAGCTACTTATAGGATCAGCTGCATGATATATACCATTGTTGTCCCCTGGCCGATTTGCTTAACTGTCATATTCTGAAAAATGCAAAAGTAGGAAACAGCCACATATTATTTTTTCATCAGTTTCAAACTCCAGAGAAGCAGGAGACATCACAAACCAGTCTGAAAAACAGACTGTCAAGGATTTTATTCTCTGTTTAGGAAAGAGAAATGCTTGAGGCACTGTGGGTATTTCTACACCGGTGTCAGAGACAGACATGAACTTACTTTGCTTCTGCTCTTTAAATTGGTTGGTCTTGAGCCAGCTCTAGCCTGAAAGGCAGCCTGCGGCGTTGGCAAAGCCCATTGCTCAGCGTCACCCTGAACCAGCTCTGCAGCTTCTGCACCAGAGCTGGCCTGGGCCTCTCCAAACCGGAGAGCAGGGAGATGGGTTGGTGTCTCCCTTCACTCTTCTTTGTATCCATAAGATGTTTGACAGCTGCTCTCTGAAATAGAGAGAGCAACAAAGTTCTTACCATCTCAGGAATAGTTTCTGCTTCCCTGACTGGGACTGTCATGTTCCCCCCAGTCCTTTCTCCTTCAACAGTGTAGAAGAACAATGGGCTGAATTCTCCTTTTAGTATTACATATAGTAACACATCATATAATTCAATGGGTCCTTATAAGAAAATATCATCTTTAATCATGTTCCTTATTCATACAGTCTCTTAATGTTCTCAAAGACATTTTGTACCAGTGAGCTCTTTTTTAAACAGTTTCAATTCCTTCCATTTTATTAATTCATAATCTGCAAATCATTTTCTACGTAAGAAAGAGATATCAGCAATTATCCTTCATAGCCCCATTTTTAGTGGAAGTCAATTTTCCTGTACATTCGGTACCCATTTCATTTGGACCTATGTGCACTGATGGCAATTCTTTAGCATAGAGATTTTAATAAGGATGTGTTCTGTAAGCCCGTTCTTCCATGTCCTATAGAAACTACATGTACAACGTCAGAAAGCAGGCTCTAAACATATTATTTGAAATATCTGCACCATACCCAAATCACGTTTGTTTGCCTCCAGGCAAAAGGGTCACACAGAAAGCTCTCTATGAAAGAGGTTCAGACTTGAGGCAGCTGGAGAGGTGGGCAGGGAGCAAGCTGAAGGCAAAGTCTTTGGAGTACCCAGCTTCCCCCACACTCTTTTCCCTAAGTCCCTTACTCATATCCGCTTTTGCAGAGGCTACTGGGCTTTGGTGGAACCTGGCCAAAGCAAGGCCCAGAGTAAACGTGCCACCAGCCAATATCCAGCTTTTTTCCTGCTTTAAGAGTTAATTACCAATAGTTTATATCAGCGAAGTGAAAAATAATGGTCTTGTGCAGTGTCTGAGTCCTTTTGCATTTCTGTATTTTGGATTAAATATATTTTCTTTTCCCTGTGTTTCCTCTCATTTATTAAAATTTACTGCTTTATTATACAGAAATCTTTTGTCCTTGTATATGCGTTTAAAAAGATACTGTCAGGTAGTTTAGCCATCATATTTGAGCTAACGAGAATGAGTACATCTATATTTAAAACAAAGATCTATCATTGTCATCCCAAAATAAAATAGGTAATAGCAAAACCATTAACCACTGTTAATGCAGTGACATGCAATGTTCTAGTTAGGTGCAGCAGAGGTATTCATTGAGACAGTCTCCGTTAACTTTCAGGATCTGTGATACCAGACAGGAGTTGTAGCTCTGACGTGAGTGGCAGGGAATGTAGGAGTCATTACTTCCAGAAGAGCATTTTTGTCACTGATGAGTAGAAGAGAGGGTCAGATGAGCAGTCTGTGCGGTCTCTGCCAGCAAGTGGGTAGGTCCTATATCTGAAGCCTCAGAACTTTTCAGCTGTGTGATACAGCTTGTCTCCTCCTAGAATTTAATTGAATAATTGAATTAAAAATTTACCCTTGAAAAACAAGGCCTATATCTAACTTGTATGAAAGTCAGAATTAAGTGTGCCTGGGTTTTAAACTGAAGGTAGGTGCTGTATTCACTTTTTATAAGCAGGGAATATATAACCTGTGCATGTCTCAGTTAAATTGTGGCTCCTGAAAGATGCTTTGACTGAGCTTCTTGTCAAGCCCATGTACCACATGGGCTGCAGCAGTTCACTATGATGATACTGTTCTTGCAAATGATCCCAAAAGCATGTTTGTACTGAAAAATAAAAGAAAGTTAGGGGAAAGATTTTGTTCTGGACCTCTGCTTATCCAAAATCCACATGAGTTTATGTCTCTACTTTCTGTGGGGTCAGGCCAGCCAGCTCTCTCCAAGGACAGCCCACAGATGATTTATTTGCAGAGCACTAGAAGAAAAGTTGCAGCAAGTGCAAGACCAAGTCTGCTCTAGAAGGAGGTAGCCTTAGACAACATGTGTCTCTTGGTGGTCAGAAACTGGTCCCCTGTCTCTTTGGCAGCACAGGAGAGAAAATCCTCTCATTTACAAAAGTGTCCCTCAAAGATCAGAAATTGTGATTTAATCTCTGTTTACAGACAATATCTATTGCAATACTGCCATAAAAGAAAATTTGTTATTGAAAAAAAGAAATCATTTTGAACCTTAATGTTTTATAAGAAAATGAAGGAGATGCAGCTTAATAAGTCCATAAATATCTACAGCATAGCCTTCTTTTCTGTGTGGCTCTTTTCTGTATTCTTTCTCTGCATAATTTTTCTGAAGATCTTTAATCTTTTTTGCAGCTTTTCTCAGAACTTTCCACCCAAGATGTCCTTGAAACAAGTGGCCATGCTACACCAGCTGTGGTTATAATTCTGCCAAACAAGCTACCTAAGCTCATGTAGCCCATTTTTCATGGAGCTTCAGACGACAAAGTCCCAAACATCTACCACTTTCTCCAGACAAAGAGCAAGGTCGAAGGTGACTAGCAGTGGTTACAAATGCGCTGGTGGTACTGAGCACCCATGAACATTTCTCTTGCTTATCGGTGCCTGATGGAGGTGCAGGGATTTTCAGGCATGTAGATTTTCGGCTAACTAATTAGGAAATGACAAACTGCAAAGTTGGTTCCTAGGACTTGCTTCTGGGAGCTAGAAGGCGCAAGGTTTGAACCACTTCAGTCTGAGTTTAGAAAACTGGCTAAAACCAGCTTGCTGGTTTTAAGCACAACATCCTCTAAAGGAGGTTGATTTTGGTGGTGTGCACAGGAAGCCTAAACTCTCTAGCTACCCGATGAGCCCCAGTGCATAAGTGTCAGGCATAGAAATCTTTGGTGCCTAGGTCGCTTTGAAAAAGATACTAACCTAGATTTTTGGTAAATAACATCTACTGTAACACCATAAAATCCTCTTGAATGCCAATTGTCGCAGTAGAATAAAATGAGTTACAACATTCAACCAGAGGGAAGAAAAAAAATCATATTGTTACCATATTGACATTGCGGAAACACACCCGGCTCATTTCACTTTCCGACAGAGGGAAATAAAGACAGTCTTTGCCAGAAGAAAACTTTGTATAGACATTGCCTCCTCCATTTGACTGCAGAGAGAGCAGCCTGCTAGGGGCTAATTAGACGGTTCTCAGCCACTTAGCACAAAACAACTGTAAAAATAAGGTGGCACACGCATTTCTATGCAAGTTTGGGTTAATAAATCTTAATTTTGTGGCTGAGAATCACATTGCCATTTGAATGCAATGTGTAAAACACTCTGGCTTGGAATATGGCCTCTCTGAGGAGATCTGGGAGCTCTTTCAAATCTACTCATTTCTCTGAGGGGCAGAAAACATCATCCTTCCAAGCAACTAAGCCCAGCTGTCAAAAACACCTTAAAGCTTCAATGGGAATTTAGTCAGTGGGGATGAAGAAGGTAAAGGGAGAGAGAGAGACATTGAAGGCAGTATAACTCCCTTTGTCCCCTGTCTTGCTTCTTGGCAGAGCCTCAGGCAGGACTGTGCTGCAGATCCCCTCTGTGCCCTTGCTCTTCTCCCATCCCCTTTTTTCTTCCTCTTCTCTCAACCCCTTCCCTCGCTTCTCTGTCTCCCTTAGGGTGGTGCTGACCACATTGGAGCAAAAATTGCTCATTAACCAAGCTTGGATGGAGCTTTGCAGAGGAAGAGCACATAACAGTAAGAACAGAATGCATCCTTTTATTTATTTTTTTTTTTGGGGGGGGGGCGGTTATATTTGTGCATTATTTTTCTGAAAACAGCAGAGGAGTTCCTCAGGCACTAATACAGAGTTTTTCCCATTTTTCCTGCCTGAACCTGTTGCTTATGTTCTTTATAAAGTGTTTTGTGTCAATGGCTGAGAAATGCCCTGTAAGTAGAGCTATTCTTGTTGCTATGGTTTGATGGTTTGCAATAATTTTTCAGTTCAGTGGCTGAATGGATAAAAAGTTTGAGGAGAGACAGAATGCTTTATAGGTCCTGTAGTGAGAAATAACTCTGTCTTTTTACAGTCTTAAAACTCTTCAATCCATGTGCTATGGTAGCTTTCTGTAATTTTTTAAAAATATATTTACATTGACTTCAATTTTTACCCTATCATTTTTAAAATAGTCTCAAAACAAAAAAATTGAAATAGATTTTTTCAAAAAAGTTTAGATTATTTTTTCAAAAGCAACATTGAAGATATAAACCTATGAATAAAACTGAACATTCTTTTGGATTTTTTACCACATAAATAAGTAGAAAAAAAAAAAAGGTTTCACATTTTCGCTATGAGGTAACCTTCCCAACTGAAACTGTATTTTGTTTTGATGCATTGAAAGTGGATTTAAATTTTTTTCTACTTAAACCTAAGCTCTATTCAGAAATTTAGTTATTCTACTAGAAATCTTTTGTATAAGAGAAAAATATTTTGTTCAGGGTTTTTTTTTCTTCTTCTTCTTTGCCCTGAAAATAACTATGTCCAAGCAGATATTTTCCCATTTTTGTATACCAAAAGCATCTGAAGAATCATTATTCATTCAGCTCTGTATTTCCAAACTGAGTGTTTTGGAAAAGAGTTGTTTCTTTTAATTATTATGAAAATGGCTTTTAAAGAAAAATATCTTCCTATAGCTGTTAGTAGGATATTTATAGAATGCTATATGCAAAGCATGTCCATGCTTAGGTTGGAGGAAGAATGAGAACCCATTGACTTGTCCTGTGGCTGATTTGTACGTTCCAAATCGCTCAGGACATACATTTCTTAACACAGAAAGTCTATTTTGATTTGATAGAAAAAAGGCTTTTTGGATTCAGAGCCTGGTCAGGATACAGAAATTACTTTTACACTTACATATGAAAGCGTACTTAATGTCAGGAGAAAGATCCCTCTGTCTAGAAAAGTGCATTCATAGCAGTAAGGCAGCTACCTAGAAAATGTTTTTGCTGAGAATGTCATTGGTGGGTAAGCAATGGCCTAAAGAGTAATTCAATAGAAACCTGTCGACATGCTACACAAACACTAACCAGAAATTCAGGGTTTTCTCACTCTCCACCTTTTCAAGAAGTTGTAGCAGCACATTTATGATGTTAGTTCCTTTTGTTACTGTACAGGAGGCCTGTTTCTATTAAAAACAACTCTTAATATTATTAAGGTTTTGCCTCAGAAACTTGCAGCTACTTTAATTTCTTAACTAAAGTTAGAAATGCTAGTACATGGGTATTCAAAGTGTGCAAAAGAGCACCACTTTTAAAAGACTGTTCTCTGGCAAAAGGAACACACAGTGAAATTATCTTTGTCTACTAATATCACACTAAATTTCATTTTACTTTGTGAGACTTCTCTCACTCTTATGAATACTGCCACACAGGAAACATTACCAATTCTCTTTCACCACTAATTAGAAGCAAAAAAGAAAATCTGACTTTTCCACTCTGGATGTGTTTTTAAAATTAAATTTTTGGCACTTCTGAGAGGAGATTACCAGCAGTGGCTCAGTGAATAGAAGTTTAGTACTGCGGTCCTGAGTGTTCAGCTGGAGGCTGGCTTTAGTTTTTATTTTATCCTGCTCGCCTTCCTCCATGCCCAAGGAGTGCAGTCAGGCAGGACCATAAACATCTATCAAAGCCAATGCAGAGCATTATCCACAGGCACAAAGGAAGAGGCTGGCTCAGGCTGGCTTAGGCGTCTCTGTCCTCATGTGAAAGGCAAACAGAGGAGGCCTCTGGAAGGCAGCTTGCCAAGGCAAATTTTGAGACACTTGGGCTCTAGATGTTCTTCTGGTTTGTGGGACAACCGTATTTACCTGCCGGCTTCCAGGTATAGCAAAAAGGGGTTGTGTTCTGGACTAACACAGAAAAGAATATTTTTTTCTATCCAAACAAATGGTTTATGTCTTTTTAAAAAAGTTCTATGAGATGAAATCAAAGTTCTTTAATGGTTTTAAGTTTACTTTTTATGAAAAAGCAAACAGACAGACAGTAATAAACTGGGGAAGAGTCTGTGACCTTGTTCAAATGCCTAAACACAAATAAGCAGAGGATGGATTTTGATTCAGATCTTCTGCATTTTAATTAAATGATCTGACCAGTCAAATATTTGAGCATTGTCTGATTTCATTTAGATCTTCCTGCAGTGAAAAAAAAATGTTTTCTACTAATTTTCAAGAAGCTGTATGGCTAACCCTGGTAAGTGCTTGTAGACCTGCACTTGAACAGCATCATAGGAGAATTGTTAAATTGTGAGTACACCAGAATGTGTAAGGCAATTTCATCAAGATCTTTCCAGTGTGATGAAGGCAGAGTTTATCTCCTGCTGAAAGCAATCCCAAGACCTCTGGTTTGGTTCCTTGACACAGCAGCTGTGATTTTCAGTAAAAGAAGCTCTCCAGGAACAACCTCACTCTTCTCATCACCTCCTTCTCTGTCACTCAGCATCAGCGACCAGCCCACAGGGTAACAGAGAACGTGCTCTGCTGTCAGCCCACAGCATCTTCAGAAACTACCTAACTGCACATTCCTGACAAATTTCACATGTATCATAAACCTTGTAAAATTCATTATTTCTTTAAAACCTGAATTCCTGGAATCACATTATTTCAAGAAAATATCAACTTTTAGCTGGGGGCACACTCAGCCTGGCTGCCTGTTGAGTTTCAGGGTGGCTGATCAGTTTTTCATTAGAACTGCATCTGTTCCCGAGTTTTAAAAGAGAAAAAAATAGGTGGATTAATCCAACAGCAGGTGCTCGCACTCTTTCCCCCTCTTTCTCTGAGTATTTAAATGAAGCAGTAAGATTGTTAATAGTTGTCATAGCCATACGTGAGCAGAGATATGTGTAGCCAAAACCTCAAAAATCTTGCTGAATGAAGTACAGTGGCATAGTTATCAATCTCTAAGCATTTAGATAACTTTTTTACATTAAAAAGATCACAGCAGAATTTAATAGTTCAGCCAGGAGAGCTGGGGTTCACACACATACTGGAGAGCTTGTGTTTCTGAAAATAAGTGTTTCTTTTCAAGTTGGTTTGTAAAAACACCAAGGGTTTGTTAACAAATAATTTGATTTGTATAAGAAATAATTGGCTTATTGCTCTGATATTATAGGCTTATTCTCAGCATTTTTTTCAGACACCTTTGATTTGTAATATTGCTGTGCTGAGATTGATTTTGGCATTTTTCTTATCTTTTTACAACAACTCCTTTTTTGTTGTTGGCTTTAGATTCTTTTTAGCATTTTCAGATGGAGGCTATTCAAAGACAGTTATTTTCATTTATCTGTATTTGTATTGCTGTTGTGCTGTTGTTGAGGGCTCTGTTGTTTCTGCATGAAAATATTTTCTAATGTTATAGAATTATGTGTTAGAATTACATAATTATAGAATTATACTATAGAATATATATGTTTTATATGTATATGTTATGTGTATTATATATACGAACAGTTGCTCCTCATTCAGATGTACCTCTCTGGTTTCACATCAACGATGACTCATATGACTGCCACTTTTTAAAGCATTTTAGTTTTGCTAAAATTGTCTTCTTGTAAGTGACAGAGGATTAAGGACAGCAACTCTCAGAGCTCGTTGTAAATAAATATTTAGGAGCTTGAAGTGGCTCTTAGAGTCGCCCAGACCATCAGCTCTGAAATGCCCTGGTGCAGCTGCGGCTCCTCATCCTCCTGCGGTACGTGGCTGGTGCTTGGGGACCCCCAGCTCCAGGTCACACATGCTCACTGGGGATTTGAAAGGAAGACGACAGCCTGCCTCTTTCAGTAATGTTTCTTTAGTGCAAAATAAAGCCTCCTAGAGGAAAGAATTTAAGGGCTCCTGCGTCCCAGCTTTGCACTGTGGGCTCTGCTCTAGTAGGACATCTCTGCAATTCCCAACCATGGTCCTGGCTCTGTGAGGGCCACTGAGGGTCCAGCATGGTTTAGGAAACTCAGGCTCCAAAAAACCTCACTCATAGGGTGAGTGTGTCTGCATTTTTAGGTAGATTCCTAATGAGCAGCTTCCCCTCTACACTGTGGGTGTACAGATGCCCCATGAGACGGTGCCCTTAGGAACATTTATTTGAAATAGGAGAAAGTTAGAAATCAATTATTCAATTATAAACAACTATAAGAAATAAAGAAAAAAATGAAGGAATCCGAGCTGTGCAAAATACAGAGTCTTCAGTTTATTCAGTTTATTCAGTGCTGTTTATTCAGTGTTGGCAAAAAATACCTGCCTCACTGGTTTGAAGCACAGCAATTGGTCCCAGGTTATTCTAGCAGCTGAACCGTATTTGGAAGTGAAATCCCAAAGCAAGGGGAAGTGTAGCAACATTACAGGGAGAACTAGGAAGGAGATTATGAGAAAAGGATAAGGAGGTGCCTTTTATGAAGGAATTTTGAAAGAGGCACCCAAGGCATTGGCCAAAAGAAATTCAGCATATATTAAGTCAGGTCCTCAGATGACAGCATTGAAAAAGGAGAAAGGTGGAAAGAGAGAAGAAAAATAACCTTTGAACTTGGAAAAGAGGGAAGAAGAGTATTAAAATGTAATTCAAGGTCATGATCAGATAAAGGGCATTTAAAGCAAAAGAAGGAGTCTTTGAGAGGCATTGTTTAAAGTTAAAAACGGAATAAGAAATAAAGAGCTGGGGTGGACACAAATGAAAGTACATAATGAGGTTGCCAGAGTGATTTTTTTAGTGAAGATAAAAATGGGTTAAACTGCCAGAAATGCGAAAGAAAGAGGAAAATACAATCATCATAAAAGGAACTGGTATGAAATTCTGAGTGCTTGAGTAGCTTTGAAGGCAGAATTAAAAAAAAAAAAAAAGAGAAAAGATAAATAATTTACAATTCACAAAGCTGTAGTATAAACAGTTGTCATCAGCATCTTGTTTTATGTCGGGCTCAGCTGCCTCTTTGTCCGCGTAACAGGAATGTTGTCTCGGAATGGGATTGCCATTAGTTCCCTTGCAGTGAGTAAAGGAGAGCAAGAAAGATAGACGTATATTGGGTGCTTCAGACCCAGGTACAGGTACCAGCATCCAAAGGACAAAGAGCTGCTTTACTCTCTGAGCATCACGGATGTAATGTTGAGATTTGAAGCTTTCTTGGGCATGTATGCCAACAAGAATCGGCTTCAAAAGACATATCAGGAGACACCTTTAAATGCAAGTGACCATGACTGGCTGCTTTAAAGCTTTTAAAATCCTCCAGTGCGTTGTGTTTTATTGGTCTAAGAATGCAAAGCAGCCTTAGTACTTTTGTTTCAAAAATTAAAAAAAAAAAAAAAAAGGTTTTAGCAGATCTTACTGTTATTTGTATAACCTTTTCAGAAATGCTCTGTTTTCTTTGCCTTTTGTTTACTTTGAGGTTTGCTAGTTTTGTTATCAGTAATAACTTAGAGATGTAATGAGAAAGTCGTTTCAGAGGAGCAAACATGAAATGTTTTACAGTGTTGGTGAGTAAATTGTTAAAGCAAACCTTTATTCAAATAACACTGAGGGATGGCTCCTGCTAACAAAAGGTCAGCTTGGTCCCTGGCTGCTTCAATGAAGATTTAAATATTGCAGTACCAGAGCTTTTGCTTGTTGTTGAACCAATTTATTACATTTTTGGATTAGAACAGTTGTTTTGCAGTAGAGATTTTGCAGTGATGGAAATATTAGTGTATATGAGAAAGAGCGTGAATAGTGCTGTGGGCTAAATCCTAAAGAAGGACTATTTACCTTTCTATGACTGCAACATCCCCACTGCTATTTAATACCATCACTGCTGTTTTCACAAACAGCAGAAAGTGCAAAGATATAGGAAGTTTTCATGAACTAAAAACGTATAGATTTTCTTTCCCCAACAGCTTTGCATGTCGGAGATAGATCTAACCAAACATTAAGAAGAAAACTGCTCATTTTGTGAAAGAACATTAAATGCATTTACTTGACTCACATCACATTAATTGATCTTGATGTCTGAAGAGCCTCCTATTAGTGTGTAATGAAACACAATGAGAAAACCTAAATTTGGGGCAAGATAATGTTAAAACTGAAAACGGGAAAATCTTTGTGCTATATCATAAGCAATGTATGGAGCTCAGGAAGCTCTCCATCTGCCAGGCGGATTTAAGAACTAGAAGCCACTTTGAAGCAGCCATACAGAAGATTTTTATGCTTCAACACAGTCATGCTTGTGATCATTTATTATCATATAGCAACAGTTGTATTAATACCTTACAACCACTGGGATCACTATTATTTTGTAACAATTGAAATGTTTGCCTGAATTCTATTATAATTATTGCAAATAACTTCTTACCTCACCAGACTTTGGATAGAAGCTGTGTAGCCGGTCAAGGACAATTCAGAGTTTAGACTCAAATTCAAATCCACTAATATGAATTGTAAATTATAGTAAGAAAACTCTTGGTTATTCTTACAGAGAAGTTTTTGAACTGCAGTGTTACTCTTTTCCCCAGGAGAGCCGTCAATCTATGCTTTAATACATATTCCCAAGGTACCATTTCAGCGCATTAGACTCTGGTTTTGAAATGTAAATAGACTGTCCTTGTAAAATTTAAACTTTTCGATAATCAAGTGAGAAGTATATGTATTTTTAATCTACTGATATGTTTACAAATGCACTGAGAACTTCTTATGAATTTTTATAATATAAGTATCCTATGTAACTCCTTTATTCACAGTATCCTCCCTTTCAAAATAGTCACCTGCAACAGTAAGGTTAATATTCTCCTCAAGTATATAAGACCAGAATGATATCTCCAGGTAAAGATGAGTAGAATAATTCAGTGTTCAGTTTAAAGTTTTCCTCTCTCTAGTTTCCATTAGTTTATCACACAAAATGGAAAGTATATGGTTACATACAATAGCCACTGCTACTATAATACAAAAAACACATTACTAGTGGTTTATTTCCCTTTATGATTGTATGCTCTTTTAAATAGTTTGCTAATCAGTGGTTGTTTTAATTATACTTTCCATAACTTTTTTTTTTTTTTTTCCCATTCTACATTTTGTCATATACCTTATTTTTCAGGTTTTCTTTTGGGGCTGTGCTTGATGAAATTTAAGGTATAAATTTTCATTTAACATTAAAATTACTGTCTGTACTCAAAGGTATATCATGCTCTTTACAAAAAAGTCTCTAATTATAACATGACAACTCTATTAATGTGTGAAAATTGGGTTGCATATAGTCAATAAAGACTATCCTCTTGTGACAAGTAGTGTAAAATTGGTCAGAAGAGTGTACTGGGAGATGGAGGGTAAAATTAATCCAATTGGTAAAGCTACTAAAAGTTAAAGCTGCTAAAAATTACTTTCTGTGCAATCATCAGAAGGGAACAAATTATATCATGGAGGTAAATGCCTTGGAGGTAAATGTCTTGCTTAGTGAAATGAACTACTTTGGAGTTCAGGGGCTCTGAGGAGCTGGCGCTCCCAGGCTGCCCAAAGCACAGGCACAGTCCTGATATGGGATGGGATTCGGCCTCCCCCATCCTCGTACAACTCCCAGAAATGCTTTGGAGGATACAGACTTTTTTTTTTTTTTTTTTTTTTTTTTGTGGCTGCTCTAGGCCCGTGGGCAAAAAGAGTGAGAAACTTAATGAACTCCCACTCCAGTTGGCATTTTTGTCGCCTTTTGAAATTGTGCCTAAGCCCTTATTTGCTTGGGAAGTGGTCCTCACAGTGCTTTTCTGGATTGAGATCAGCAATGGGTTTTTCCCCAGATCACCTACAGTCAAGGCCTTTTTGGCCATGCTGGCAAGAAACAGCTTTGTCAGATGCAAAATGTAAAAAAAATCGTTCATAGCCCTGTTTACTTTTGTCCCTAAATATGGGCACAATAGAGCTGCTTTGGCAGAACTGCTGCTGGTATTAGAGTAATTTTGAATCCCATCCACAGATTACAGCTCAGATTATTTGCTCTTTGAAACCATACACATGAAGAAGCATTTAGTTCCCTCTCGTAGCTTTCCTTGGGTCTAGTCTCCTCAGAACTACAGCCTGGGAAACTGGAAAGGTCAGGATAAGGCATAGTACTGTGGTAGAAAAAAATGAATGCTATACTTGCAATGAGCATGACAAATTTCATGCAAAATTTGAGATACACAGATTAGTACACAGGGTAATTTTAAGCTCTTGCTCAAGGCACTAAATAAGGGCTTAAAAGAGTTCCCGAGAAGTATTTGACCTCTGCAGTAGCTGTGACTGTTTCTCATGGTTCTGTTTCAGACCCTTCAATCACAGTTGATGGTTCTGCATTCAAATTCATTTCAATTCTTAACTCCATTCTTATTTGGGATCTCACAGTGGCAAGCTTTTGCAGACTGAAAGAAATCAACTAGATTAGTATCCTGGTTAAAAAAATAATTTTTATGTTAAAGAATGTGAAATTCTGTGGAAATAATTCACGTACAAGACTTCTGTTATAGGGCAAAAACAATGATTTCCGTGCTCTATTTCTTCATTTTTCTGCTCCACATGTAAGTTCTGCCCAGGTATTACCATTTATTTGAAAGCAATGAACTGAAATACATCACCTCTGGCTAACCTTGGTCCTGTGTGTGGACTCAGCCTATCTAGAAGGTGTATGTGGAGGACTCAAATACTCTAGATCATGCTAAGTGTTGTTGGTACATTATAGTTTGGGAAGAGCTTGACCCCAGAGCAATTCTACGTACTATTCCAAACACATTTCTAAAAGGGTGGCTAAAAGGAGTGGAAGACCTTTTTTTTTTTTTTTTTTTGCCTGCCCCTGCCTCCTTTTGCTTTGCTCTGTTGAAAGGTGCACATTGTCACATTGTCAAAGTATTATTTTGGCAGCAATTAATGTGAAGCAATAGATCCCCCACTAGATATATTGCTAACAATTAGCTGGCAAAAGACAGAAAACCTGCAGACTGCAGTTTGCATGTAGTTCTGGTGGCCCTTTTTGTCTCACAAAAATAGTACCTCATAAGTCACATATGATGAGATAATGATCGGTCGATAACAAGGGTGTGTATAATCAAACTTCCACTTTCAGCTGGCATACAAGATGGAGAGTTTGGACAGCCTTGTTTTTTTAGTAAGTTTGCCAGTAAATCTAGCTAAGACAGAATTGTATGAACAAAAACACAAGGAGAAAAACCCATTAAGATAATTTTCTAAGCTTTGTTAATTCTGGATAAGCAGCCCTTGAATACACTTTTTCCAGGTTGTAGAGTCATTTGTCCGGTGTGCATGTAAAACTCTGGGAATTGTTCCCTTTTAATTTAATCCTTTTCTTAATTCTATGCAAAGCATGAAAGTTACATAAAGCTTCCTGCAAAGTTACAAGCGTACGTCTGTGTGCTGTTAGATGTACACCTACACTTCACACAGAGGCAGATGTCCTGTTATGATTTTTCTAAAGGCAGTTGCAATTACTTGCCTTGCATTTGTGATGCAAAATGTGCCTGACATTTCTTTCCCCACGCTGCAATGTCTGACTTTGAAACCCCACTACTTTATTGGTAAGGGAAAAATAAGGTTGATGCAAAACAAGACAAAGGTGTCACTTCCTTCTGCACTGATAGTAATAGATCTCTCCTAGAAATTCTGCTGGTTCATAAAACAAATCTTTCTGTTCACTTTAACACCAACCTTTAATTAAAGAATTCTATGCTCAGTAGAAGATATCCCGTTGAAATATAAACAAGCAAAGAAACAAACCTCATGCTGTCTTCAGAAGGCTATTTTAAATTGAGCTGACTAGCACACTCAACTTCAGGCAATTTCCCTTGGGTTTGATCTCAGACAAACAGAGTTTCAATTACATCTTGTATACTGTAGGCAATATTCAGACTTAAAAGGTTTTCAGGCATCAGGATGAATTGTTTACTAATTTAAAAATTGAAAGGTTCCTTGGAAGACTTAACCAAGAGGAGCTTCTTCACTTCTGCATTTAAATATCTTTTACCCATTGATGAATGACTTTTCCCTTGGAATAGAAATTCAAATATTTGACATTTACTTCTATCAGAATTTATTTGGATATACAAAATACATAATTAATTTTTTGCTAACAAGGGACAAATCTATAATTATTTTCTGAGTACCAAATAGGAACTTAAGAAATTTGTGCTATGCTACTTTTGTGCATATCCATGAATAGTTATATTTATATTAGTCTATATGAACTACTTAGACTTACATAAACTCGTTCCCACATAGTGTTACCTATAGTGTTACCTTTCTGCATGTCACCTCTACATGGTGTAAAAAGTGTAATAAAATCAGTTTGATGCCCCTCACCTCTTCTGATGAGTGTTAGACTTTACACATCAAAAAAGACTGCTCTTACACAGATTGTTGTCAATACATTTTCCTTTTTCCTCTTTTGTTGTTAGAAAGGATGTAAGCAGGTCTTGAAGAATCTAGACAAATACAATTTACATGAACTTTAATAGAATCGTAGTCAGATTTTGGCCCAAGCCAATTCTGTTCTAAATTAACTGTAATCAGTTTTCATGCAAAAAGAACTTGATCTTTTGATCAAGGTCAACATGATTTTTTTGTCAATTTTAGTTGACAAAATGGACTAAATTAAAATGACCAGAACTTGGCTATTTTTTTTAATGTTGATTCTCTGCAATCTGAGAAGTTTCTTAAGCTACTCAGCATTTAAATCTTTAAAAAACTTCTTTAGTCAGCCATAGACTTTGTATGTGAAAGAATTTCACCTTAATTGAATTGAAGAAGAAAGCACCATGCTGTCAATAACTTTAAAAAGTTTTCTAATACATCTGAAGATTCGTGTTATTTGGAGAAAACACAAATAAATTTCTACTATTTAAAAAGATAATTTCCATAAAGGAGCTATGGAAATTACAGAACTAAAAATTTGATGACCAGGTTAAGATCTTTATTGGATGGGTATATATTGAAGATAATCTTGTATTTAAATACATTTGGAAAGGCAAAATAGATATGATGTACCAGGGAATTAATAAAACAAGTTAGGCCAATTACAGAACAGGCAGAATATAAGAAATGACTTAGATACAAAGAAGTCAAAAGCAGATTTAGAAAATATATGGATTCTGGTAGGGCTGGGCAAAAAATGATCAATTTTACCGTAATCACAGAATTCTAAGGATCAGATAAGTAATTAGGGTTTAGAAAATTAGGACAAAAAATGTGAGGAATTCACCTGATGACAAGGGGAAAACATGTGAGAATGCTATTTTTAAAAACAAGAATCAGCTTGTTTAATTGAAACCATTTCTAGCTCTGCCTGTAGAAAGAAATTTACTGCAGTTGTTAGGGGAAAACTCACAATTTTGTGATAAAGGACCTAGAATATCAAGTTCCTATGGATAAAAACTTTTCCTTCACTCAGAATCACTTTTGAGATTGTGCTCTAAACCTAATATCACAAATTTGTAGCTGTTTATTCAACAGTTTTTGAATAAGATGAAACCTCCTCCATATATGGGAACATTTATTCATATGCATAATTAGTCCTATTATCATCGAATACAACCAATTGTAGAATTAGTTGCACAATAACAGGAATGTGGGATTGCCCTTTTCTTCCTCATTAGCACTACCCAGGAAGGAATTTCATAGCTTTTGCTAGATGGTTATTACAAAGATCTCAATTTATTCTACAGAAATATGGAGACCAAAGAAACCAAATTTTTTTGTTGTTGTTTGTTTGTTTGTTTGTTTGTTTGTTTGATTTAAGCCATAATAAGCTATTCATTATAGAGAAAACAGAATAATTCAAATATACAACTAAGTTTGCTTGAATCTAGAGAGAGGTTTGGAAAAATGATACAACTAGTGATCATACTTGACTTTTCTTGAAGGTAGTCTCTTTTTAACAAAGAAAATCAAATATTAAATTTAAAAAGGTAGATTTTTATTCCATAACCCAAGTTAACCCCAAATGCTCAAAATTTTAAAGAGAAATCAAGCACATTTAGCTATTGCAGGAGTATTTATGAGTTTTAGATGTCTGAAAATATCAACTTCCTGTTTCAAAATACTAGATTTTGCATCCATTATTTTTTAACAGGCTTTAGCATTCCCTTACATTAACAAGCCATTCCATTTGTTAAAGATAGGCTAGTCTACCTTTCCTTGTCAGGAAAAGAAGATGACACCCTGTGTTTGCCAGGTCCATAATTTTAAAACACATTCTGGAACTCCTTTGTGGAAAAGGTTTTCCTAAGTTCAAACCCAAGAGACAACACAGAAACCAGAATTGCCCACAGGAATTTCACTTAAAATGAGTGTGCCAAGGAACACCAGAAGGTTTTCTGTATTTAAAGATAAGCTTTGATTGAAACAAATAACTAACTGAAAAAAGGAGAAATATATGAGAGAGCAGCTCTGCCAGAGAAGAGGGTAAGGACTGAGAATTAATGTCTTCTCCAGCTACTCAGGGTGTCACTGTCTTAATCAACCCTGTCAGCCCTGGCCCAGCCCTGGCAAAGCCACTCACTCACCCTGTACCTGATACCACAGCAAAGATGGGTTTTCTGGCCTTAGAAATAATCTGATTCTTATTGAAAGGGTCAATCCCTGTTGAAAGCATTGAGGATGGCCATAATAAAACGGACACCTGGTGGACTTCATGCAGTGTACAACAACTTTGAGAGCCTCCAACCTGAGGACTCTTGCTCTATGGAAGAGTTTTATTTTCCATTCTGTTTCACAGGATTGCAGGACACTGCGCACACCCCTAGTCAACGGTAACATGAGATAACCCTTAGTTTATCACTTCTTCTTCAGTGTGAAGTGGGCCCTGAATAGCAGGAGTTTTTTTACAGCTTACATTGGCTGCATAGATTTCTCCTTACATGATGAAAACCTATTATGATTTTTTTTTCGTAACGATGATATAGTATTTTCATATGAGAGGATTTGCAGTAATTCCATTTTAAGTATATCAGGCTCTCCAATGCTTCACTCAAGATCAGCTTGGTCATAGCTTCAAAAGCAAAAAATTGCAATTCTTATTTCCATAAAGTTGCTATTTGAAAGAAGAAAAAAAAAAATCTTTTTTTTTTTTTTTTTGGTGGGGAAAGACGGTGTTTTCACAAGGCTAGCAATTATAATGAAAAAGTCCTGGGAACAGAGTTATTTTCTGTGAACATTCAGCCAGTTTTGCCACAACAGCTCACAAAATATCATTCACATTCTTACTGTATGATAGATAATTAGGAAAATGCTCTACATTTAAATTTTATATAACTAATTTAGCACTATACTAGTAAAATATTGTTACCCTGTCTCATAGTAGAGAGCTACATGAAATTTTACAGTTAGATATGTAGGAACTTTAGGCTATTTCTAAACCTACTAAAGAACTCTATTTGAATCAGAAGCTATGTAAGGTCAGCCCAATTGTCTGAAGTGGAAAAGCATTCACTCAGCACTATATTAAAGAAAATACATGGGTTGTGGCCAATACAGAGTGTGAGAAAACTGTGGAATACCTTAAAAGAAGTCCAGAAAAGTAACCATGTAGTGAGGAATCTCATGGGTGAGTGAATGAAAATTTTACATTTTCTATAGAACATACACACACAGCTTAAGAATTTGTAGTCTGTATAGCTTAAGTATTTATAGTCCTATATAAAACTTCCATTTGATTTCTTTGGGAGAAACTGCATATTTTAATGATGCATCACAATGAATTCTTGGGATGGATGGAGTACACATTATTCATGCAGCCAGTTTTCTAAGTGACATAGAACTTAACAGCAATTCCCAATTTTTACCACTCCTACATGTGACCTCAGCAAAAAGCCGTTGCAAAAGTTCTCTGTTAAATATTATTATTGGTAGTATAGAGTAAACCTGATATATTGCAATCTTTGTGAATTTCTCTGGATTTTTATTTTATTTTATTTTATTTTGTTTTGTTTTGTTTTGTTTTATTCACTGTAGATTTACTTCCCTTACACAATTGACAGCTTTTGACAATTCTGGAATTTCAATTACAAAAAGATTCATAAACTAAGGAATTATCTTACGTCAAGCAGCTCAGTGACTATTCTCTTAACTTTGAAAAACAATATTAATTGCACCAGACTGGATCAGTATTTCCCATTACTTCTAAATGCTTCTTGGCAAGGCAATGGCTTCTGGTTACTATCAATGGACATTAGATGCCAGGAAAAGTCATCACATCATGCCACCTAGAGGTATTATTTCTGTCCTTGTCATGCTGCATTATCTATGTATTAACCTCTGCATTACTATGATCTATTTTGCTTTAAGAGCTCTTGAAACAGCAGACCTGATAATCATGACCATGTGAAGCTTAGCAGAGCCAGAAACCACAGTTGAGAAAATGTGCATATTTCTGTGTGCTACGTCTGGTCTATAGACTGAGACTGAAGACTACCCTTGCATTCAGTACGTCATCTTAACAAATTGGAAAGGGCCTCCAAGCACAGTCGTCATCCTTTCTCATTTAACCAAAACACGTTAACCCAAATCAGAAGACAAGCTGAAAGTGGAAAAAACGAGAATTGTCTTTCTCTAAGTGAAATGACATCAGCTTTATTGAGACAAGTAAACAAAAGCGTTCCAAAGCACTTTTCAGTCAACAACAGGACAATGAATTTTTTGGTATTTTTATAGCCATTTTATAATCTCTAATCACTCTAAGATTATCTTTATTACTTTACATTTTTATAGAAATTGTATTCTCTGTTAAGAAAAAAACATATATATATATACACATACTTTTGAATGGCAAAAGTTTAGTTTGCAGTGAATACCTAAGAAAGAATTTATGTGCTTTTAAGTAGGAAAGTCTCAAAAAGAACAAATGAGTACTAAGGTTATATACTCAGGCATGTATGAAGAAAAGTTAAAGAACAACTACTTCCTCATTTTCAGAAGTCAGGAAATGGTTGCTACTTTTTGGAAGTTGTGGAGTGCCTATAAAGACAAGAAGAGACATAGATAGCTTCACAAAAGAGCAGAACTTTGCTTTTGCACAGGTCAGAGACAACAGTCTGAACCAGTCTTCATTTCTGGCATCTCCAAAACTTGTCAGAAGTTCAGTACTTTAATAGTTACATGTAGAGACAATAAATTTTCCATGGAAACATTTTAGACAAGAAATAGCCTGAGCTAACCAAATGCCTGCTAGATAGGATACTCTCTGAGAACAAAGTAAAAGTATTTTCAAGTCTCTAACTGTATGAGGTGCGAATTCAAAGCTCAGATAATTGTGTTCCAAGTTTGCAACACAAACACCTGGTTACTTTTTCTTCTGGCATCTCTCACTTCCATATTAGTTAGGAATTTCTTGGCAGAGCCAGCCAGATTTGCGAAATCAACATTTCCAAAAGATTTCATAAAAAAGGAAGGAAGGAAGGAAGGAAGGAAGGAAGGAAGGAAGGAAGGAAGGAAGAAAGAAAGA
>VZSV01000037.1:833230-859751 GCA_013398735.1 Nothocercus julius
AAGAAAGAAAGAAAGAAAGAAAGAAAGAAAGAAAGAAAGAAAGAAAGAAAGAAAGAAAGAAAGAAAGAAAGAAAGAAAGAAAGAAAGAAAGAAAGCAGTTTTTAATCTGCTCTAGCAGTAGGAATTCTTCCTGAGTTCTTCCTGGTGTGATGGAGGTTGAAGGCTGATGTTGGATGAAGATGCAGGAGGACTGTAAATCTGCCATATTCCCTTATCTTTTTTATGGTCTATTGAAGAGGAAAGGAATTCTAAACCAAATTTAATTCAATTAAGAACTCTGCTTGATAATATTTTAGAAGAATATTTAAGAAGTTTCTCTTCTGAGAGTATTCATTCAGGAAGAATCAAGGCAAAAATGTTCTCTTTGAGAACATGGCTTGAGCTGAGGAAAAAAGATGTTAGTGTTGGGAGCAAAAGAACCTTGTGATACACTATTAAGAAGCTTGTAAATGTGTTCTTGCTATTTTTTAAATGCCAACCTTTTTCTTCTTATCCAGATTTTTTATCATATATATTTGTTTGAATATCTTTAACTGGTATATGTAGTTATTTAATTTTTAACCAAAGTTTAATTTTACATTATTTTTTTCTATGTGCTTTTGGTCTTATCTTTCCTTATTGATTGCATAAACAGCACATAATCAGCTGCAGTTTATCATGGTTACTGAGATAGTTGGTGTTTGTCATAAAGTCGAGGCTTCCAGAGTGCATGTGATATTTTGAAAACAGCAGCTGGAAGAGCCTTTGAGTGCTGTTCCTCACATCGCTGGAGAATGCTGCAGTTGCAAACACTGGTGGATGAGGTCCATCAGCTGTATAAGTTACAGTGCTCCAAATCTCTTTGTAGAAATGTTGTAATATTTCACTTAGATGCAGATTTTTCTTAGGAGTTAGTTCACCAGAAGAGATGAGATTCTTGACTTATGTGTGCTAAAAGGAGTGTTATGGACTCTGTCTGGGCTGGCATGCACCTTGCCATCATTTACCTGCTGGATTTGGAGAGCTGGGGGATCTAAGGAATGCTCATATCCAGCCCTGATCCAGTCAAAGAAATGGCTTATTGCTCACAGGACAGAACAGGACAGTGGGATCAGGATGGGATGGGATGGGATGGGATGGGATGGGATGGGATGGGATGGGATGGGATGGGATGGGATGGGATGGGAAAGATGGGAAGATGGCTCACAGCTGCCCCTCTCGGCCAGTCTGTTTCCAGCCCTCTTCTCACAAGGTTACAGAAGTCGATGGTTGGGGAAAAGGCCAGGAGGGGAAGGGGTGCCTAGCCAGGGCTAGCGAAGCTGCGCAGAGTCCTTGAGAGCCTGGAGGAGACATCACAAAGCGCAGTGTGGGTGTGAGGCCATCGCTTGTGGAAGGTCCTCTGAAATGCTTGTCAGTGCTTCCATGTCCTCCAGACCCGGTCAAGGTTCTTAGTTGCAAAACTAGATATGTTTTGAATAAACAACCTCAAAATCTCAAGCTCATAAGCTAATCATCAATCACAAGATAATCCAGAACAGTTTAGGGACTCACCTGCTGGAAAACAGCTCCGTGAAGAGAGATTTGGGAGTCCTGGTTGACACCAAGTTAACTGTGAGGCAGCAATGTGCTCTTGTGTCCAAGAAGGCCAGTGGGATCCTGCATTAGGCCTGCATTAGGAGCAGTGCTGTCAGTAGGTTGAGGGAAGGGATCCTGCCCCTCTGCTCAGCTCTGGTGAGGCCACACCTGGAGTACTGTGTGCAGTTCTGGGCTCCCCAGTATAAGAGGGACATGGAACTTCTGGAAAGGGTCCAGTTTAGAGAAACAAAGATGATTAAGAGACTGGAGCATCTATCGTATGAGGAAAGACTAAGAAAGCTGGGCCTGTTTAGCCTAGAGAAGACAAGATTGAGAGGAGATCTGATCAATATGTTTAAGTACCTGAGGGGAGAATGTAGGGAGGATGGGGCCAAACTCTTCCCTGTGGTGGCCAGTGACAGGACAAGGGGTGTTGGGTACGAATTAAAACACGGGAAGTTCCATCTCCATGTGAAGAAGAACTTCTTTCCTGTGAGGGTGCCAGAGGCCTGGAACAGGCTGCCTGCAGAGGCTGTGGAGTCTCCTTCTCTGGAGATCTTCCAAACCCGCCTGGATGCCATCCTGTGCCACGTGCTCTGGGTGTCCCTGCTTGATCAGGGGAGTTCCTTCCCTACCAACCTTAACTATTCTGTGATTCTGTGATTCTGTGATCACAATAATGATGGAAAATTAGTAATAACCTCTGTTATGACCTACTTTCCAACCCAGATGTGACACTTTTAGAACCTTTCTCCTTAAAATATGCAGCCGCATACTGTACGCCAAGACGCAGACATTATTCATGTAGTGTTAAAGCCGACTAAATCCAAACTCTTCAGGAAAATGCAGGAGGAACAAGCTATAATCTGGAACAAAGTGTGATTTTGTCCACTCTACCGTTCATGATTGAAGATGTCCCTGGGAACTCTTAATGAATGTGCCCTTTTCCTGGAAGGAAGTTCAGAACACTATGTTGTACAGGTACACTTAAAAAAGAAATATGGAAATGCGCATACACTTCCTTAAAATGTCAAATGTTTCTTTTGCTTTGTTTTTATTTTGTTAGTAGCATAGATAGTAATCTATGCACTTCCTGACTGTTCAGCAGCCAGTAGGTAATAAATCAAACTGAGATTAAAACATTGTTTGCTTTTTTGAAACAGACTTTAAAGTTTCCTGTGGGTTACCAACAACACGATCTCGATAAACAACAGCTTTCTGCCACCCAGAGACATTTCTAGAAACAAATCTCAAACAAAACTTTCTGAAAGTTGGAAATAAATGCGTGCATCTTGCATTTTCTTTTGTGTCTAAGACTGCGTGAAGGAATCCTCAGGGAAATTATTTTATTGGCCCTTCATCCTGAGACCAAAAGTGAAAGATACAGTCAGTTTTAAGGGAAAGTGTGTTCCGGAGATTTAGAGATACCAGAACCTTTTAATGCCTCAGATTATGAATATTTTTCCACATTCGTCCATCATTTAAAGTCTCCTATTTGCTAGCAATTCATTATAAAAGAAAGAAAGAAAAAAAGATTTTTGACTGCAAACTTTCAATCTCTTCACTCTCTTATACTCAAGAGTCAACAATTTGAGCTTGATGTTCAGGTTGTAATTCTTTGCTTACTATGATGAAATGATTCTTTTCAAAGTTAAGGCCAAATAAGAATAATGAATGCACTAAAAACCACTTGGTTGAAAGGTGCCTCAGAAATAATAAAATCATTTATCGAAGATGTTCAAAATTTTAAAGTTCTGTAATTTCCCAAAAGCCATAATTTATTTATATTTTAATTCTATATTTAATACTTTCCTGAAGGTTTTGAAATAACACTTTTTTTTTTTCCTTTAAAATATTTCTGTTAATGAGAAAAAATTTAGGTATGAATGTCATTGTTTTCAGGAAATTGGAGACATTTAATGTGCTGATAGGATGGAAGAAGCAAGTAAATTTTCCACTGAGAACAGATAAAAGGTGAAAGAAGGAAGTTTAGAGGGTAGTATCTCAGCCAAAAAAATTGAATTTTTGGAATTTACTGTGCTATCTCCAATTTACAGTTTACAATGCAAATTGTCTGTAGATGACCCTATTGTAAAGTAAAGTACCTCTGCTCAAATGATTTTCACAGCACTCCCTTTTTCCAACTGACAGAAGATACATGGGCAGAAGAATGTGATCAGGGTCAGTCCATGCTCCTGAGAGAAAGAGGGAGCTCGGCATAAAACCAGACCATTTCTTGCCTGCACATCCGTGTTTTGGGGACGACATAACTTGTTGGTCCGTAAAGGGGGCTTGTAGGAAAACAGCAACTGACCTAGCAGCTGGGTTTGTAAATTGGGTAGAGTTATTAAAAGGTTAAAAGTGGATAAACAGTAATCTTACGGTCTGTGTGTGATTGAGCTCTCTGTTTCCTGAAGTTTTGTTATTAAAGAAGTATTTCCTTAATTCATTGCATTATTTTAGACAGCAAAGGTAAATCATGATTTACATGCACTTTAACCACTTTAACAGCAAGCTTTTTAACAGGAATGTCATTCCAAACCAATGTTAAATTTGATTAAAACTTCAGAACGCAAAAAATACTGTAGAAAGAACTATGCATTAATAGACTTTTAGTCATTCTTAATATTTCAAAAAAAATGTCTTCAGCATCACTAGCAGTCTTCTATGCAAAAGTAGTATCAAACCAGTAAGATGTATTTATTACCTGTGAACTGTATCTTAAGTGTATTAGCTATCGATTCCCACTGAGAATTTTTAAGGCAATTTTCTTACACAGCATTAAAATACAGATTACACACGTTTTTAGATATAGTTTCCTGAAAGATTTAAATATGAATTAAAAACACTGAAAAGCCTTCATAACTTGGAATGAAGAAACAGAAGATATACAAATACCTTGGCCTTGCTTTATTAATATCACCAGATACACGTGTTGGAAATTCAGTTGCTGCATAATCTTTTCATAAGCACTGAAATTTAAAAAAGGTGCTTATGGAGTAGGAGCACTTGGTGGAATTGGAGTACAGCCCTCATTTTGTGAATACACTATTATAGGTTGAATTATAAAATGTGTGCTATCATTCTGAAGTACATTCTTAACAAAAGGAATAAATTCACTTCAGAATGATCCAAGTGGACAATGGAAAATATAATGAACAGGGATCTATACCTTTTTATTTTTTTTCTTTTGCCAGCAAGATCAAGAACCGGTCTGGAAAAAAGTAATTTATTTATTTATTTATTTTTTAAGAAAAGGAATTACTTTTTCTGCTAGTCCTCTTATCTGCAGGATAAGACTTACTGACTCACAGAAAAATTGCTGCTGTAGAGTAAGATATGCCATGAATTACTCAAGCTGATTTTGAACAAAATATTTGGGGTGAAATTATCTGCAGGTCTAAGTATGTTCTGTTAATTTTGATGTAAATTTCAGCAATAGCAAAAGGAAAAGAATGTGACCTTATATTTGCTCAACTCTCCTCAGGAAATAATCTGACACTAAACATTAGCTTTTTCTAAATCTGAGTTAAATAAGGAAGGAAGAGGTACAAAATCTAGAATATGACAATTCTACTTTTCCTCATATTCCCTTACCATATGAGCTGTTCAGTTATTTCTCCTCTACCTTGAAAATCATATTTTTGATTAAACTAAATCAGAGATAGGCAGATACATTTGACACATATAAATTACCTTTTTAGCAGTAGCGCTTCTGAAGTAGTTACCTAAATGGAGTTTAAGCCTAACTGTCAGTTTAATGTTTACCACATATTTGTCTGATCTTTTCTGAGTATGTCATCCAATAAGTTCTTTCAAGGTCAATTCATTTTTATATTAGCTAAGATTTCAGTTTCGCTGGTGTCGACTGCAAATTGATTTGTTTGTTTGTTTGTTTTTATATCATTCTAGTAAATACTTATTTTTACTCAGCTTGGTCGTTTTCAAGTTGAGAAGCTGAGAAGCTTCAAGATGAGGCTAATTGTATGTGATTTTGTACCATTGCTATGCTTTTCCCTATTATGCATTCCATTTCTGGGAGTGAATTCAGCTTACCTAGTTACCCAGTCATGAAAATGAAAAAAGTCCTTTTTTTTTGCCTTTATTTAGCTCAGGAGAACTGTACAGACATTTAGTGTGTCTGGGATCTCTATCACTGTCTTCCACAGTGTGCTGACTGACAGTCTCTAAAGAAGATAAAATAGAAAACTTCAGTTAACCAGCAAGTAGGACTGTCACTAATGGCTTGTGTTCCTGAGTACATCCTCAAAATAGCAGTAGGTAGGATATTTGTAATTAATCAAGTTTTCTCATCTGCTGGTCATCTGACACAGTATTTGAATGTTAAATATTAAGGAGAGATAAATTCCTTAACATGTTTTAGTTGTGAAGGTTTACCGTGAAAGAAATGTCACTTAAGGTAAGAGGAAATCTGATGAAAACAGGTTTGGCTCAGGGTGCTTAGAAAATTGTTTTTTTTTTTTTTTTTTTTTCCTGTGAAATGCTAATCCAAAGCAGTATGACTGAATTTCCAATGTAAGTTACAGGTGATAGTATGTAATAGGAATTGAGCCATGTGCTGTAAGTGGGCTACAGAAGAGTCAATCTCTGTCTGAGAGAAACAGCAGAGACAGCATAAAAAGCAGCAAAAAGCAATCGACAGCCAAAAAAGTACTTATAAAATGCCCTGAAATGAATCTTGGACAGTTTTTGAATAATATGTAATATAAAATACTGGAATAGGGAATAAATGCTTTCTTTTCTTGTTTGGTTCCTACTGCATTCAGAGAAATGAGATTCTGCTTAATCCTTTTTATTTACAAGAATGTATGCAAAGAAATATCTGGCCCCACTATCAAGTTCTCCCACATGGAAAGAACACAAAAATGTTATTTTGATGAACAAGTATGGTGGAAAAGGATTACAATATGCTATATACACACAGAGAATAGCATTTTAGGATGAGAGATAGTCTTGATTTGCAGCAAGAGGCTGGCTCCAAATAACCTCAATCAATTTTGAAATAGGATGTAGGCACTTCTGAAAAATAACACCTTTGTGAACTGTTTTCACTGGGAGAGGAATCACTTACTAACTTCATATTTTTATATTTTTACTGCCATTCATGCTTTCTTTTGCAGTGGGATATTTCTAATGAGGTTCCCATGAGAGAAATAAAAGTAGTGCATATAGTCACTTTTTTTTTTGGAAAAGAGAAAATAAAAGTAAATTTCTTAAAGACCAGGTTTTTAATGGACTCCATATCAATGGAGAACAAGAATATGTTCTCTTCCTTCTGCTTTTTTTCACTTTTAGCACTTTTTTTTTCTGACAGCTTTCAGGGGCAACTGCACAGAAGACAGAATGAATAGGGAATTCCTGTCCAACAGTTAAACTTTTGGCTAGACGTTTAAGGCAATTTTATAAAGCCCTGTTTCCTCCATGAGCGGTGATGAAAATTTGCCTGTAATTTAACAAGAATTTGTTTCACTTACAATATGCTTGTGAGCTAGGGGCATTTTTGTGTACAAAATGAAGCCAGACTGTAAAGCAAAGCAACAGTTAATAATGTGTGCTTAATATCACATTTCAGATTTGTTATGACAGCTTCATAAAAGAGGTAAAGGCTTTTTAGATTTACTGAATCATGTGCACATATCAACACAAAATCTTAATGAAAGTTGTATTAAAATGAATTACTGTATATATGCTTGCCTCAGTGTATGTTCTTACAACACAGCAAAATAACTATTTAGCATTTTTTAAGACAATAACACAATTCCCCCTTTCCCCTCCCCCAAATAATACCACTGATAAAATTGAAAAATTTACTATAGTTACTTTTATAGTCAAGTTACTTTTTTTAGGCTCTTACTGCACACAAAGGTGAGGGAATAGCAGGACAATAGCTGGAAATTTCAGGACAGCAAAGCAGTACATTTACTCTACTGCAGTGACAGAGTAATGAACACAAAAGAAGTGGAACTTTAATAAAGTCCCAGTAGATACTGTAGGAAAATCAAGAAAATCAACAGCTTTAGAAAAGTGGGCCCAGTTTGCATTGATTAGAAAACATTTTTCCAAGAGGTGGAGTCTATGAGATGGCCTTCAGAAATTTTGAAAGAAACAGCAGACTAGCATTCATTAAATTAAAAGCTGCTTGGCAACCTCTCTACCCAATCAAGCCTGTTATGGATGTGGACACCTGTATGTTCTGGTCTTAAAGGATTTACAAGTTTTGAGCAAAAGAAAATATAAAGTTTAAACATTATACTTGTATGGGTGTTCAGATAAAACAATATTTCATGCGGATATGTGGATCAGTATTATTTTGGACAAAAGCTTGGCTTTTGCAGAAACAGCAGCTTTGGAATTCATTTAGAACAGTTATACAAGGAAAAACTGCCATACTAATTCTTACCAGGGGCTTTGATCTAATTCTTTTATATCCCGGTGAGTTCTGAAGTTACAAAACTGTTGGATGTTCCACAGTGAATTCTCAATCTCTCCTCTTAGAAATAGTCATTTCTTTTGCTCTCATTATTTTATTGTAGATAACTAAATTCTGTTTGGAGCATACACTTAAAATTGTTATTCCTGTGGTCCAAGCACGTGGCAGAAACCCTGAGCATTTTGTATCAAGTCATGCTGTCACATATTTCAGATGCTTCCTTCAAGAAAGATTTTGAAATTACGCATCAATAAGAATATCTATTGATTTTACTAGCGCATCATATATAAGTAGAAATGAAGAAAAAAGTATTTATAATGAAGTTTGCACAGTATACAGTGATGAGGAATAAAAGATAGAGATAGAAGCTATCTACTTCTCACTTACTGTCACTGTTAATAATGGTGAGGTCAGGATGAACTGGAAATCAGATGTAAGTATTGTGTGCAGTGTAGCCCTGTACAAATTGTAATCTAGGAATCTCATGGGCTTGTGGAAGTCCTTCAGCTGCACTAAACTCAGCAGAGGCCAAATTATCCTGCTCTTTGTATCAAGATCTACACTGCTATAGCACAGCTGTTACTGGTATGCGAGTTGGCTGTTTTGAAACCACATAATTCAAAAGTGAGATAAAGATATAGACACCAGAGTTGAGAATTTCATGTAGGTTTCTCTTGAGTTACCTAACTGTTCTGGCATAGTATGTGGAGAGCAGAGATTTAATGAATGCTAATTTTCAGTTTCCCATTTGTGTGTTATTTATTGAGAGCTTGGTTCTGAAAAAAATGAGTCTGGCTGCAATAATTTGGCAGACTTGGAGAATTTGTGATTCAGAGGCATAAAAGTGAAGTCCATTGAGCCAGTCCATTGGTATTCAATACCAGAAACCAAGCTCAAGCTTAAGGAAAGAAAGAAAACAATATTCTATTAATTAACTGGGTGCTATGGAACTATTTTGACTCCCTATAAGCTCATGGAGTTAATTTTTTGAGTAGAAACTATCCAAATACACGTGGTACTTTAATTTCTGACATGGTGCTGAAAGGTAAGCATTCAGGCTCTTCTTGAAAGGCCTCTGTTCCCTTCTGGATGGAGCAGACCTGGTGCCTTACACTGTGAACTCGTGTGCCTGTGCCCTGGAGCTGCACTTTTTACCTCTGAGGAAACTGATTTGCAGCACTTTCCTCTCCTATATGTTGTCTATCGGCTTAGGCAGTTTCCAGTGCAGCTGGATGTGTACAGTGCATCCTGTTACCTTTCTTACTTTAGCACTCCTTATGTTGTCTATCATAAATTTTAATATTTAACTAAAAACCGTGGATTCCACTTTGGAAATCAAGTATGTAGAAGTGAGATGTTGCAACATTAAAGTGTCTCGAAGCCCTACCCCCTTTTGTGACCGCACATACAATCATTTCATACTTCTGAGATTCTTCCCTGTATTTAGGAGAGTTAATTGATATTTTAAACATAACTATGTGAATATTTTGGCATTTATATCAAGGTAGCTATCTATAAGTTGTTACATCTCCATTTTATTTATATTTGCACAGTACCTCAAGCTACTTTTTTTTTTTTTTTTTTCCATCTCTGTAGGCTATATTCTAGTCATTCCTCTATGATGCCTTACAGTCTTGCAACGCCTTCTTATTCCTCTTACCTCATTTCTCTCCTTTTCTGCAAAGTATCCTTTTCAGGATGCTGTGGGTGCAACCTGGGACTGAAATTCACAAGTCCCTTTTCAACCTGGGACTTGGTCTCCTATGTAAATATGATGATTCAGAAAACTTCACATGTAGATCTCGGCAGCAGTAGGAGTCCACTGTAAAATAATCTCTGAAAGGGGCCATAATTAAATCACCAGAGAGACGTTTCTTTGGTATGCCTCTCCCATCATTGAGCACCCCGCCATGGAGGGGGAGGCTTTGTGCAGAGCAGCATTTGCTTATGCTACGCAGGGAGCAGCAGCACCTTCAGTGTCAGCCATACCCAGGGTGCTTAGCCGTAGGTATCTTATGAAAGCTAGGAAGTATTCTTGAGATTTTAAATGGTTTTCGGTTCAAAATGCCCAGAACACTGAGAAAGCTATGTCACCATCAACTACAGTGATGTTTTTTGGCATGACATCATGGGTTTGCATTAAAACCCTGAGTCACTGCATGGAGAGCATGTGGGCTGTGTTCAAGGTAGCTTGGACTATGCCGGTTATGCCAGAAACTTGCTGGGCAACGTATCCATGGGAGCTGTCTGGAGCAAGCTTGCATTAAAGCATACTGTTGATAGTACCTGAATTTATTCTGGGAGTTCAAGAAAGGTTTGATGCAGAAGGATTCTTGTAGCATTATTGTGAAATCATATTGCATGCAGTTTATAAACAATCTTGATCATACTGAGATTCTATAATTGCTAATTAAAAAAAAAAAAAAAAAAAAGCTGCCTTTAGGAAATCACACAATTTCCAGACTGTTCCTAAATTGTATAGCATTTATCTATATTTAGAGTGACTGGGACCTCAGATACTATAAGGATACCAAAAGGAATGCAACATACTGAACATTCCATATGCTGATTCAAAAGACAGAAGGCTAATGCAATAGGAAAAATGGATTCACAAGTTTAAGTTGCTTTGCACTGGGGAGATTCTTTTAGCTGTTGCTGAACTGCATCCCGTAGGCTTTATGCATGTTGTGCTGATACTTTCTTTAAAAGATGCTGATGTGATATAATAGTTGTCTGAAATGGCAAACCATTGTCACGAGAGAGTTGTGTCTTTTGACCAAGTCTCTCAAGATCAAGCAGTATTTCAGTCAGCCTTTAATCTCAAGTACCGTCTGCAAGAAATTCCATACCACCTTCATTCAATGCTCATTAATTCTACTCTAGTAAAATCCTGTTTTTACTTCAGTGAATGTGTATCAACTTTCGCTAGTCATGAGCATAACATTGTTCCAGCCCATGATGCAAAAACCCGATATGCTTAACATTTATGTTTGGTTATAAATGAATGATTGCAAGCAATCAAATTATTACTTGCTAAATAAGCTGTCAAAACTGACCGTAAGCATGCAGCCTATTGCAAGTGCTGAGGAAAATGTGTTTGCCTGTGTCATAAAAAAAGTTTACTCATCAAAGGCCTGAACATGTTAAATTGAGTAACATCCTCTATTCAGTTCAGCAGGGGTGGCTCAGCAACACGGTTAGTCTTCCAGACACAGTAGATGGGGTAAGCTGAAGAGAAGAAAAAGGTCTAATTATCAATAATGTCATTTACTCTGAAATTTTGTGGCATTAATTTTGTATTTACTGCATTTAAAAATATCTGAGGACAGCAGATTATTTTCTGTAATAAAGGCATTTGAATGTGGAAGATACTCTTTTATTCTATATATAATTAAAATATCAGTAGGCTTTTATTTTTCAAAGTATCATTTTAAACTTACTGGTTTGTTTACTATAGGCATAAGTTCAGTTAATTACTGTTTTTTTCAGTAGTAGCTGTGGAGTACCTGTCAACATTTGGATAACATCTCAGATACCATTATCATCATCCGTAATCTCTAGTTTTAAATTTTAAGTTTCTGACAGGATTCCTTAGCTTAAGATAAGGAAGCTAAAATAGAACAAATGAGATCAGAAAGCAGAATGGATGGGTGGATTAAGCCAGAGAAGGATGAACGGGTGGGCTAGTCCCCATGGAACTGGTAACGATTTTTTTAATTAAGAAACTAAAAGCGCTCATGTTCTCGGTGCCAGTTTTAGGGCCAGCATTCAAGAGCGTGGATCCACTGACGTCAGTAAAGTAAACTTACTTTCACCAGGTTTAAGTTTGTTCCACTCTACCACTCTTCAGGATGAAACAAATCAGGTTACGTCTTAAAGTCAATATACCTAGAAATAGGGTTGAAGAACGTCACTGCCATAATGTTAACCCATTATTTTCAATATACGTTGGAAAACTATAGCAGATTTTTATTTTATGGTAACAAAGGAATATGATATGTTTTTTCTTTTTCTTTTTATTTTTCCTGCAAAAGGTGTGTAAAGTCATGCAAAGTAGGAAAGAAGTATGTCTGTGCCATCACCATAATCTGTGCCATCGCTCTGATGGTGCCTGAGTTGTTTCTACAAAATGTTTGTTTAATTTGCTCTTACAAACCTCCAACCAGGAGTTGCTGCAACCCTTGCAGACTCATAGGGCTTCATCATCTTTTTTATTAGAAACTTTTTTCCCCGGTTAGACCTCAGACACACTTGCTATAATTCAGGCCTGTTTCCTCTTTACCTACAGCTAGTCCTTAAGAGTTCAGTTCCTTCCTCTTTGAATGTTTTTACATATTGAAACACGCCTTTCTTTTTGTCTTTTTGTTTCATAGGCTGAATAACCTCTGTCCCTTCTCAAAGGGTTGTTTTTTCTAAGCTTCTGACAAGTTTTGCTGCCCTCCTTTGGACTCTGTCTTAGAGGTTCAGCACCTTTCTTAAAATTGGGGATTAAACTTGGCTCTTGAAGTGCAGTTGAGCAAAGCCAGAGAATTACTTCATGTCTCACATATGTTTACAGATTCCAGGGAGACTCTTTGCTTTATTTTCAGAATGGACGTAATTGTCAAGACTTGTCTAATTTATGAACCACCATAATCTGCATTGCCAAATGCAGAACTTCCAGGCAGTCACATGCTCCTTAGCCTGAAATACAATAATCCACATTCATCTCTATTGAAATAAAATCTGTTTAAAACTACTTTGAATACCGCTTTGAATTGAAATCCTTTCCAGGAAGCCAGTAATAAATTAAGAATGACCAAATCTGAGTAAAGCTGATGCATATATAGTAGAGACATGGTTTTCTATGAGTGATCAGAGAGGAAGGGAAAGGATACTCTTCTCCAAACTGAGTCCAGTTTATAAGGCTCCCGGAAAAGGAAGAGGATAGCAAAGGCAGTGAAGGGAGCTTGCAGGGCCATTCAGATATCTTAGCTGTTATTTTGACCCAGAATTTGTTTCATTGCTACATTGTTCTTATCCTTCACATTGCTCCTCTGTTTCATCTAAAAATGATAAGAATATGATTATTACACATTCAGTGAAATGAATGAAGACATTAACTGTAACTAGCACCAGGAATATAGCCTTCTACTTTAATAATAATGCTTCTTTTAATATTATTTTTCACTTATTTGCATCCTTGTTCACTGTATTTTCTGTTCTGCTTGAGAGACTGTCTTGGGAGAAAGTGTCAGATATTAGTGAAGTCAAGCTATAAAATATTTCCTTGCTAAATCCTCAATGGTAAGTCAGCAGAGAAAAGCAGGGTTTTTTACTGTTGACTAAAAATTATGGCTATGATATCTAAATGGGAGTTAGGGTCTTCAAACCCACAGTTCCCCAATGTCCTCAAGCTCTCTGAGAATGAGCTGAATTGTGAGTCACACCCACTTAAAATATAGTTGCTGTATCTAGGTACGAATAATCTTTTCTCAAACCAAGAATGTTATTATGCATTTATTACTCGTTCTTATTTAGGGAACTGCTGATGCCGTTAGCTTCAACAAATAAATAATTTGTGACTGGTAATATTTTCTCTTTATAACATATTATGTGATCACCTGATCACACTTTAGGTATTTATAGAGAGCTCCATTTTTGTCTTTGGATTGCCCATGAACTATTGTGACCGTTTACATTTTTCACATGAATGGTGTAAAACCCCTCTAGTTTTGCTATTCAGTGAAAAAGGAGTGTGGAACAGGGGGTGAGAAGGCTCAATGACATTTGTGTGAATCAGCATGTGTCATAAAAATACTCACAAATCCCATTATGCCTCATTCATCCAGATCTGCTCCCAGATGGATCTTATGTTTGAGGTGCCATCCACAGAGCAACCATCTGTGCCAGCTGTTGCTCCAGAGTCCTGACACATCCCAACCTTATTTCTGTCTACAGTTGTGTTTGCAGTGCTACACTTGCACAAAGATATCTTTTGCATACACTACAATTACCAATAATAAATACAAGAAGCTTTAGAAACCTGTAACCCCCCCCCTTTTTTTTTTTTTTTTTTATGCTGACCATTTCTGGTATATTAAAAAAGAATTTTGCAAGGAATGTTTCTAATAACTAATAAGGGAAATATAGGAATTATTTAAGACAAGTCATTCTTTACGTTATCCTTATAATTCATCAATGGCATCATATGCCATTTAAGTATCAAGGTAATCATGCTTTTAAAATCAATAAAAAATATTCAGCCAACATAAACATTTTACCTGTTAAAGAACAAGGTAACAATCTAATCTGAAACACTAACAACCAGTGTGAGAGAAGGCAGGGGAAAACTGTAATGCATAATTTGCTAACAGACACTTCAGAAACAGATGAAAATCTATCAGGGATCATTTGGGAATATATACAAATGCTAAAATGCACCTACAGCATATAGACAGCAGGCTATAGTATTTGCAATTTTAATGAACTTAAGGTGGTTTTATAACAATGTTAAAACTAAGAAATGCAGAAATTATGCATATTTATTTTTAACAGACTTTTTAAGAGCAACTATCAATGTTTAAGATATTTGAAGGAAAAATAACAATTTAAAGAGCAAAAGGAATGATAGAAGTTTCAGGAAAAGCAATGACATCACATTGTTATTGCACTAATCCAAAAAACAACAGCAAGCCTTGAAGACTGCTTGCAATCCTTATCCCCATCTCAAAAAGAGTATAATAGAAATTAAAAAAGAGAAAAAGAAGAGTGACAAAGATGACCAAAGCTATGCAATAGTCTTCACACATGAAAAAAATTTAAAGATTACCACATTTCAGTATGCAAAAAGATAAGTAGTAGGCATTTCTATAATTACAGGGCTCATGAAGAAGGTGAATAGATGGCATATAGAGACTACTTACCCTTTGTCATCATCATAATGACTTGTTCTGATTCTAAACAAATGGAAATATTTCAGACAGTTCATTAAACTGACCTTTCTTGTCACAGAATATTGAGAATATCAAAAGACTGCATAGTTTCAAAACTGACTACGCAAATGTGTGGGAAAAAAATGAAAAGCAGAGACTATTAAAAGTAAAGATGTACTTCCACCCCAGTAAATCTCTAAAATATAGATTGTCTTGTTCTGAAAAGTCTTCTTCAGTCATTTGCTACTGATCACTGCAAGAGGTCCAAGAAATTTTTGTCCATAGCCAGCATACTGTTCTGTTCTCAAAATTTAACAACATTGTAAAGTACAGTTTTGAATAGACAGCGAAAAAAGAAAAGGAAGATTGGAATCCTTAAAATTAAGCAGGAATATGAAGAATAAATAGCCCAAACTATCAAGACAAAAAAATAAATGTCTCAAGGTCTTCAATGGAGGATACATATGTAGACTTCTAGAGTTTCTGTAGTGGCCAAGATATTTGAATCTCTGTTCTGAAAATGGCTCTGTGTGTTCTCTCCATTTTCAGGGAAGTAGCAATATGAACATTAGTTCCCTTTTCTCTCAAAGGACTTTTGGTTTTTAAGTGAGGCTGCTGATCACCTCCACTTTTTATGCTTTTAGAGCAGTTAATAAATTAAAATTGTGTTTCTGTAACCATGAGTTTACATTCTCAGATGAGGATATTCAGTCCCAGAACTCTTCTTGACCAGCACAACTATGTGGACCTTGTCCTTCCTCTTTCTTGAGCTTAATCTTTTTCCTCTTGCACCAGGCAAAATTTTTCCCTTCTAATAAGGCCCTGCAGATTTGAGGCATTGTCAGTAAGAAAGAGGGAGTGTTTAGAACTTCTTGGAAATAACACATTCAATGAAATTTGTGCTAAGGAGTACTGAGTACAGATTTATTTTTTAAGCAGTTTGAAGGTGTTATCAAGCCCCTGTCTGAGAAAAGGCTTTATAAAGAGGATGTGTTGTGACAGCTTGTAAGTCAAATTTAAAACTGCATTAAGAGTCTTCTAGGTATCTTTGATGATATAATCCCAAATTCTTCTATATCACTTGGCCAATAGCATTTAGGAGTCAAGGTCTACTATATCTTTTCACACAAATTATATTTCCATTGAATATTTTAATAATATGTTAATAGATAACACTCATTTGAAAAATGATGATTGTATGAATATATTAATGATCTATTTATACCTTTAGACCGAATTTTCCCACTGTTCACCACTTAAGATCTGTAAATTTGTTCTGGGGACAGACTGGCCTCTTTACAGCTCTATTCTAACTGCCCCTGCAAAGTAAGTGCAGTGCAAGAGGCTTTTTGCTGGATCTCTGCAAGGGTAAAATGGACCGATGATGAATGAATTCAGGTTTGCTACCAACTCTGAAACCTGAAAGGTTGATGAAAAAAATGTTTGCCCAAATACTTTTGCCAGCCCATGATCCTTATATTTGATTTCCAAAGAAAAAACTAGTGCCTTTTGTTTTGCTGCAGTTAGTATCACAGTGAAAACACTCACAATGAGGTTTTCTTCGCTAGTAGTTTCCAGGTGACTGGTTGCCTTCAGTGGAGATACTGCACAGCTACTTGAGGGTTGCCTACCAGTGTCAAATGCATAGACTCATAAAAAGGTTTTGGCCCTCAGTTTTATCCTAAACTAAATAGAAATTTATTATAACATAAGCAAACACAAATATGGTAACCACTGGTAGAGCTGTATCTTGCCTAATATGTTAATGGAAGCATGGTTCCTGTCTTCAATAACGTATTAGCTGCTTGCTAGCAAAGGCAGCACTAAGATCTTTTTCAAAGCAGCTATTTAAGACCAGCTGCCACTTCCTATAATGCGGTGTCCAGTTCATTTAATGAGTCCAGACATCCGTCTCTCACTGTGTCTTTGTAAGCCACAATATGCCAAATCTAGGATCTTTTTTTGTTGTTCTCTGTGAGTGCTGCATGATGAGCTTGGGGAAAGAAAGTCCCAAAGAGGAATATCTGAGTACTGAAAGTGGAATACGTGGGTTGTTAATAGTACAGTCTTGATTAATTCTCTCATTCTTCCTGAAGACTTTTCTTTGGCATCACTCTCTAAGTATTATCTAGGAATTTAATCATTCTTGTGTTCATGAAATCATCTATTTGTGCAGTTATACAGCATTCATCTGAGCCAACATATGCGTGGATTCATTAATGTTAATAGAGACCTGAGTTTGCCAAAGAATCTAAGTTTTGCCTCACTTCTGTTAAGCAAATCATATAAAATTAGGCTCTACTTAACAGCTACTCTGAATAAGAAGAAAGCCTGTAGATTTTAGGGCACTCATCATCTTTGAGAACCACTTCTGCAGTTTATGGGTAGCTTACTGAACAGTTCAAACACACTGGTGAAGTGGAGAATTCAAAATTTGTGAGGTGCAGAATACAAGTGCTTCCATGCACATAGTATTGTTTACATTTCCAGACTGGATGCCACAAGCTTTTGGAATATGAAAACAAAGAACATTTATGACATTTGCTGAATTTATTAACCTTTTTTAGAAGTAGTTTTGAACAGTGAACAGCCTGATCCCATGAGAAAACAGCATTATCTAAATATTTAGATATGAAAATATTTCAAAATGAATTTTTGTATCCTTTCTCTCAGTTGGTGAAATTTAGTTCAGGGTAACACCAGTATCAGTTTGAAGATATTCTTAATTATGCAACTATCTTTCTAGATCTTGATGCTTTTGGCCTCGTGAACATATGTAATTTTGAACCTGAACCTCAGCAAAAAATGGGGAAATTAATCCAAATATTTAAAGCTCAGTTCAGGCTATGTTTGAAAAATGGAGAACAAATGAGCAAGTCCAAACCAACTGTTCCTTTTAACTCTCTATTCTTGTGTTCTGGTATCTGTTTGGTTTAGAAACATTGCAGGATAGGATAAAAAGAGACAAGCCTTAGATATGTAAATGAATACCAGACATATCATTTTTAAAGGCTGTCATTTATCTAGCTTGCTGCTTATTTGAATCCACAGTATCTAAATGAGCTTTGAATTTTACATATGGAGTTGACTGAATCAGATACTTAGGATTCTTTCATACATGGGTCATGATGCATTAGCTAAGCTGGCCGGATGGAAACACTGCAGAGAAGAAAAGTGTGGATGCACAGGTTTCCTTGAAAATTAGCTGGGTGTCTCTGGGCTTGGCTCAGAAACACAGGAGGGCTTCTGCAGGCCGTGTGCTCACCATCTCACCATGATCTTGTGCAGCGCAGTGCACTGCTCTTCTCCTGTGGTGTATAGTTTGTATGGTGGTTGGTACAACCTTCAAATGAGGAATTATGATGTCCTTTCATGGCCTGGATTAAAGCAACTTCAAGGAAAGTAAGAGAGGTTTTCACAAGTGCTCAGGCCCTACAAGAAAGCAACATGTACATTTTAAAGGGAGATGATCTCAGCTGAGTGCATTACGCACCTTCTTGCCTATCATACCTAGGCATGGAGATCAGAGATACTTGTCTCTATTCTATATGCAGAGTACCTGGAAGTTTTAGCAGAGGAAATAGCTCATTTTTGAATGTTATTTGGGAGCTAGTATCATCTATTTGTTTTACTGTTTGGTGTTCTCACAGCAAGATGACAACTTGAATTTAAATCAAAATATACAAACTTACAGTAAGAGTATAACAGCACCAATATTTAGGTTGAAGGTGAGGAGGGATTTTTGAGAATCATTTTTGTGGAATAATCCAACTGATGTTTTATGTGAAGTGCAAATATGTTACTTTATATTTAGCACTGCAGTCTTGGATACCTACAGCACTCTAATGCTTTTCCCACATTGTGTGTTTCCATGACCGGTTTTCAAAGATGATTTTTTCTCTTTAATTCAGGCAGATAGCAAAGATATCATGCTCTGATTTTCTCTTGTCGACACATGAGCAGGTTTACACGACTGTTAATGTTTAAGGGGACTTTTATCTATTTGTTTTGAACTGCCTGTTTTTCAGAACTCTGATTTTGGAATTCCCGCTATTTATGGGTTGAGGAATACAGATAGACTCTTAACTAGAAAGAACTTTGAATACACTTGTATATATCTCCAGTGGTAATGTTAAATGAGTTGTATGTCTATGCTGTTTGCAGTGCTTTACCCTCTGGTTTTCTATCTCTGTGATCAGCTTTTCTCTTTCAAGTGATTTTGGCATATCGCAGACAACGCGCATGCTGCATGCCAAACTAGAGAATTGTTAGCCTTAACATTACCCATATGGAAAATCTTTACTTGCTCAATTCCTTTCAGTTATTGCCTTCCTCTTTCTTTGATGATAGTTTGAAGTCTCTCTGCATCATTTACCTCCTACTGCTAGTATTTACATACTGCAGCTTTTCTCAGGCTCCTGAACACCTCAGAATTATCCTTTTCTTCAGCTCTCTCCCCCTCCTAAACTTCTCACCTGGATGGTAGAAGTTTCCTTGCAGGACCTATTCTCTGCTGCAGCCTGTTCCTGCTCCTCCTGCATGAGCTGACCCAGAAATGGAGACAGCTCCTCACATCTCTGGAACTGCAGAAATCAAAGGCTTGCCCCGGGCTCATTATGGGAGATACCTCTCAGGTGGTATGTCCCATGTGGCTGATATGCTCATTTCAGAGGATGTGACCAAAATAATCATGTCTAAAATTTATCCTCTGTCTTGGAGAAGAGTCTCTCCCTAATTTATGACCTGAAAGCCAAAAGTTCAAAATTTTTCTCTATGCCTCACAACTCAGTACCTGTAGGTAAGTGATAGATGAGAAGCCTTTCTGCTCTTTTTCAGGAGCTTTATTAAAACTCAAAAAAAAAAAAAAATCATTGCAAGTCTTTGTGTATTGTGCTAACATTTAATGCTGCCAGATTTGGCAAGCTGAGAACTCTATTTCAAAGTGCTGCAGAAAGTTTGTTCTTGTATATGCCAAATGGGAGAGTACAGAAGTGCACTAACATTATGTGGATTACAAGCTTACTGTCTTTGTAGATTTATTTTCTCAGAATACTGATTTTCTCAAAACCTCTGTATGGGAGTAGCTACTACTCTTCATCAATTTCCATTATTGTGCTCCATTTTTTAATTTGTCTTTCCTATCTTTATTTTCTATTATTATCTTACTTCACAATCACAGTACTTTTTGGTCACAGATCGAAGGTTCAGCTGTCCATTTTTACAGTGGTTCCTCTGCTAAAATGAATGGTACCTCTTTTTCTTGTCTTCTATAACTTCTTAAAATTTTAGCATGTCTAATTAATCCCAGTCTCAATATACTACACATCTTGTTAAGTCTCTTTATACGGTAAATCAAACAAACCTGGAACAAACCTGGAGTTTATTGCTCTGAATTATGAATCACCATGACAATTATTTGCTTACTTTTAATTTAACTGGTATTGGAACTCTTTTTTTTTTTTTTAATTAGGGTATTAAGAAATTTCAGTTTCTTCTTTCTTATAAGACACTGTCATTATTCCTAGCAACCCCATTATGTCAGGAAAATCCACCTACACTAAAAAGTAGGTTTTTGAATTTAATCTACATGGACTATATTCTGAAGTTTGGTTTGGTTTTCAGGTTCATTGGGTCAGATATATCCCTCTCCAAAACTCCTTGCAGGTCTGGTGGTTTGGGGGTTGTAGCTGGACGGAAAGTATTATAAAAAGGGGAGATGGTAGCACAGCAGAGGAAACTGAGTTTGGCTTTTCCAGTGGAAGAGAGACACTAAGTTAAGAGCACAGGTGGTACAAAAGAAGGGGAAAAGAATAGTGCTTTACGTTGTTCTAGGTGGTTTAATGTTTCATCTGTGTTCTTCTGCAGTAGTTTTGTGCTGTGTTCATAACAATGCCTAGTAGTTCATAGCTTTATTGCATGCCTCTCTGTAAAAAAAACCAACAAACAACAACAACAAAATGAAAACAAAAAAATTTAACTCCTGTGTAATGAAATGGGCACAAAGTAAAATAGGGCAAATAAATCACAATGAGCTTTCATGTCTCCTCTGGATGATAAAGTAGTGAACGCAAAGTTTGTTTATATGAATAATTTGGGGTTGTTTCCCTCAAGCTAACAATGATTTTATCTTAGGTGCAGATGTAGGTGGCCGCCTCTTTCTGACTCGGTCATTTTCTTTTCCCACCACAAGGCATAGATATCATATCATACTGCAGCCTCGTGAAGCAAATGATAGACACCTGCTGACACTTCAGGGTAAACTGAAGCCTTTTCTATAAGAAACTGTTGAAAGAAAGTAAAGATAATCCAGAAATATTTAAAGCAAGGCATTTCCTGCAGCTGTTTTCTTTGCACAGATGAAGGTAGACATTTTTTCTCGGCAATATGACACATAAGCTTATATTCTGATTCTCACAGTTGTGCTGTATAGATGGAAAGGAAAATAATAGCTAACAGAGCTTCTGCGTTGCTGTATAAGCAGGGTGCCTACTTGGGGCGGCAAGTAGTTACCATTTTCCTCTTTTAAAAGGGAGGACATATCTCTGAGTATCAGAGCTTTTGATATGTTCTAATGAAAACCTTGCTTTCAACCTGGCTATAAGTCCGCAGTTCAGAGTAACAAGGACATAAAAAGCAATTTGGTGATTGTGAGAAGTCTTATGGCCTCCATCTACATCACTCTGTTCTTCACTACAAGCTCTAAAACTTGCTTCTTGAGGGACAATAAGGTAAATTTAATGTCCTACTCTGGGAGTGTTAGTGATAAATCATATTGATGGCAGGATAATGCAAACAAACCATCTATTTTCAATGCCTATGCTTTTGCCTGTGCTAAGACATTGTCCTAACGCAGCAGTCGAATAAAAAACTAGATGTGGCTAAAATGTAGATCAACTGTTTCCATGCATAAAGAATAGCTGCAACAAAATGCAAGTACAAGCATACTAACAACCTGAAAGTAAGAAAGTGCAGGAGAGTCGCTTCTGTTAGCAAGGCCGGCTGCCCTCTGGCTTTGTTCTGCTCAGCTGTTCAGCTAGTTGCCTTAGCTGACCATTATTTTGAAGGGTTAGGAAGGACGTGCCGGATTGAAATGATTACAGAAATTTTGGTAAACAGAGCCTTTGTTAATACTGGATTTGGGTAAAAATTAAGAAAACTATTTATTTGTTCTGTCTTTAGAATCTTAGAATCATTATTGTTGGAAAAGACAGATCGAGTCCAGTCTTATAAGTAATAAATGATGGTTCATATGGTTGCATTAATGCCAGTGTGTTCCTAATTATTCTACAGAAGAGAAATGACCTTAAAAAATGATGTTAGCAGTGGAAGCACTGAGAGTGTTTTCTAGAAATGAGAGCAAATATGCAAATGTGCTAAAATTTTTATATGAATAAAATATACTTAAAGTGAATATCAGAATATTATGTTGTGACAGTTAAAGGGGAAGTTACCCTCATGACCAGAAGAGAGTTTCACCGAAATACTGTGCACTTCAGTGCAAATCATCCTGACTCTGCAGCATGACTTTGAATTGAACAAACACTTGTGATTATTTATTTCTTTTAATTTGTGTGGGAAAGTAATTTGCTTTTAAAGGTCCAGGTCTAGATCACTTGAAAGAAAGATTTACCCTCTGTACAACATTAGATATGCAATGTACCTTTTCTTAAAGCATAAGCTGAGAGCTTGTAGTAAACAGGGCTCTAGATTTCATTTAGCAGACAGGTACCTACAGGATAAAAACACAAAAAAATTCTGTGTAGCTACTGCATAAATTCTGTAACCCAACAAATAGAAATATTTCATAGCAGAGACACGTTTTCCTTGTGTAATTCTATTATCTTTTATCCTTATCTTTTAGGTATTCAACCTTTACTGTAAAATATTCTGGAAAGTTTTTGTTGAAGTACTTTTCCAAATAACATACTAGTTCAGAAGTAGGAATGAAGTGGAAAAACTTTTGTGCTTTAATTCTGAAATGTTATTATTTAATTTTGATAAGTGTATTTTTTTTATTGTTAATAGTATGAATTGAAAAATGAGATTTGTATGCTATCACTTTTATCTACAATGCATACTATATAGAATTGTATGTATAAAGATTTATTCTGTATATGTCAATTCTTTAATTGTGTATTTCATTGTCTAAAATATTCTTCCCAGGACTTGTCATTTTAGTAATATGAAAGAGAAAATGGAAAATGATTGTTCCATCTGATGGTTAAAAAACATTAAACAACTTGATTTTTTCAAAGGCAATAAAAACAGAAAATAAAACATGGTGGTATGTGTTTCTTAGAGTCTGGATTTATTGAGAATTAGGAATACTCAACACAGGGTAGCACAGGGTAACAATGCATACTGTACAATAGATAAAACTATAAGGATAAAATTTATGATTCATAATAGTAACACAGGAGGTTGTATGTCTTATTTCACAAGATAAAAAAAAGAGAAAGGTCTGGAAGAAAGTTAGGCTAAAAAATACAGTGACAAAGAAGAAAAATTCAATCTGTTACATTCATAAGCATAACAGACACTTTCTTAGATCTACAGAAGTCTGCATCCTTCAGGTATATATAGCTAACAGTTGCCTTGGGAAATCTGGGACTCATGGTTCAGCTGTGACAGTTGTACTTCAGAGAACTCGGATCTCAGACCTTTCTAGAAAATGACATTGTTAAAATAAATAAATAAATAAAGTATAAGCTCTTACGGCATTCAATAATATCCTTTTACTTTCACTAGAAATATATTAATATAATAGCTATACAGGTGTTTTTTCAGCATAGGCTTCTAGTTTTAAACATTATTTTCAAGTGTTCCATTAAGGAAGTATAACACGATTTGATGCATCAAAACATTAGTGTTGGAGAAATATTAGGCAATTTATTACAAACTGTGGACTAGTCATAATAATAATTTTTTTTTTCTTTTCAGAAAGAAACCGTGCAGTAAGTAAGAAAGAAAGGAACATATGCAGTATTTAATTTTTCCTTTGTACCACAATTCTCTTGACAAAGCTCCGCTCTTCGCTGTGTATGCTTTCTCGTCTCCTGACCCTTCTAGTTCCAAGTGTTTAGAGTGATGGCTTCATGGGGAACCCTGCAGTTGCTGCTGACATTTGAGCTAGACACCCTTTTGGTAAATGCATTTTCTTGTTTGATTTCCTGCTGTTCTGTGAATTTTGAACTTGCCTAAACACCACCCACGGTGAGGTGTTGAGTCCTCGAAGTACCTCAGGGAAGAGGAATACTCTGGACTGTGGAGGTATCTTAGGTTGTTTATTTTTTTACTGATATAAATTATTACCTTTGGGAGGCATGAAATGTTCTTGATGCCTAATTAAGAGTATCTCCACTGAAACAGCAGCAGAAAGCAGCCGCAGTAAAACCTGGCAGCTGGCACAAGGAATCCAGTAGTCAGCTGTTTGTCAGGGTCACCCTGCCTGGCTTGATGCGGGGGGCTTGCCGCTGACAGGAGGAAGAGAGTGTGCTGCTGAAGAGCACTTTCCCAAGGAATTTTTAGTGGTCAGCTTTTTGAAGTTTCCTAGCGCACTGTTACGGTAAGCTGCTGGCATCAGGGTTTTTAGCCTCGGCTCTCGCTTTGACAGTCACACATTGCTGTATGACCAGTAATGACCTAGTACATACCTATTTAAGACAGAGGATTAAGACTACTAGGCAGAAAATGATAGAAAAGTCATCAAAACCGACAGCCAGACTTAGATGCATGACACTAGAGGAAAGTGGCTTCCTTAAACCCACTTCTGCAAAGGTGTACTGGTGGGGCTCCCATTAGGACAGGCTCCCTGGCATCCTCTGATTAAGTCTTTTCTGCAAGCAGTGGTTTCCACCTCCATCCTTTGCTCTGGGAGAGTAGAGCTCCCACCTCGCACTCTTAAGAGGTGGGTGAGAGCTGAAGTTATTCCCTTTTTCTCCTTTCCCAGTTGCACTCCTCCTGGGTTTCCCTCCTGATTTTAAGGGCTTCCCATGCAAAGGGGCACTTGCCTTTGCCACTATTCACATTACAGTAAATTAGAGTCTGAGAATTTGAGGAGCAAACAAGATCGTGAATAACTTGCTAACTTTAGAAGAAAAAACAAAAAGTACATGACTCTGAGCATCGTCACTAATATTGCCTCTGTAGAAATTGAATGCTTCTTCCCAAATTAACAATTACCAACAATTGAATTGTATTGCAGATGATAACAAATATAAATATATATTGGACTATGAGTTACACTACGGCTATCTTTTGTCTTACTCTCATATAAGCTGGAAGTCTATTATAAAAGTAAATTTACATCATTAACATAATCTAGTGTAGAGAAATACAGGCCTGGTGCAATGGCAGAGGTCTTGAGAAGAAGAGACCTGGGATGCAGCATAGACAAGGACAAGCATGGGGTGATGGGGAACATGATGGCATTGGAGGACCCAGAGATATAAGCAGCTCAACAGGGTCACTTAAAGTAATGCAGACGTAGAGGTAGACAAAATTGGGGTTAAAACTGAAAACAAATGAATAATATCGAAGATACACAAAAGACACCATATGTAATAAATCTGGAGGTAAGATGGAGCTGCAAACAGACGAAGAAAGAAAAAGGTGTAAAAAGTTTGTTAGCAAACATATAAAAGGACCTCAAGTGGATCCACAACATATTTCTCCTAATGAAGGATTCCACATGCTCCAGGAAGCCACCGATCTTAAGACCCGCAGGAGAAATATATGGGTGAGCATAACTTCAAGAAAATCCAGGGAAAATAAGTGCGTATACAACTATTACTATTTTTTTTTCCTTTGGTAACAATTAGGTCTCCATTAAAAACAATAATACTCCTAAGATTTCTATTATATTATTAATAAGCTCTTGGCTTTATATATGTATATATATAAGGTGTACTTTCTTTTTGCCCATAAAAAACGTTTTGAACTAAACAATAGACATAATAGAAAAAGAAGAGAAAATTCCCTGAAGTTTCTTTTTATTATATATTAAACTAAGTTTAAATAAAATGTGTGGTATTCATCTCCATTCATCTTTGGTTTATGTCATGACTATCAGGTCATAATGTTTCACTGTGACTGAAACTGATTATATTTAGCATCAGCTCCTCAACTGTCCAGTCACAGCTGCTAAATAATAAAAAGCACAAGACTCATTTAACATTTACCAAGCATTACTGCTGACTCCCCTAGACACCACAAGGCCCATTTGTGAGGTTCTACACAAACAGGAGTGAACACTGCACAGACGCTGAGTTTATAGCCTCTGAAGGGACTCAAGCTTCATATGAAATAATATTTCTTCTTCTTCTTGTTCTTGTTCTTGTTCTTGTTCTTGTTCTTCTTCTTCTCCTTCTTCTTCTTCTCCTTTTTCTTCTTCTCCTTCTTCTCCTTCTTCTTCTTCTCCATCTTCTTCTTCTTCTTCTTCTTCTTCTTCTTCTTCTTCTTCTTCTTCTTCTTCTTCTTCTTCTTCTTCTCCTCTTTCTTCTTCTCCTTCTTCTTCTTCTCCTTCTTCTTCTTCTTCTTCTTCTTCTTCTTCTTCTTCTTCTTCTTCTTCTTCTTCTTCTTCTTCTTCTTCTTCTTCTTCTTC
>VZSV01000037.1:860941-903130 GCA_013398735.1 Nothocercus julius
CTTCTTCTCCTTCTTCTTCTTCTCCTTCTTCTTCTCCTTCTTCTCCTTCTTCTTCTTCTTCTTCTCCTTCTTCCTTTTTTTTGTTTTTCCCAAATGTGCTACAACTACAAATGACCAACCACTAGTTGACTAAATATTTAGCAATTTCAATGAAACTGATTGTAGTAAAGAAATCAGTTATATCTTTCATGAACACATCATGATATTAGATATGGAATGTGGGCCTCCTAAGGATCATGCTACATTTCCAATTCCCAAAAGCATGCTGCTTTAAACAAACAAATAAACCTAACAAAGTTATTGAATGCAGGATTAGAACTGATGATTCTATAAAAGAGTAATTCTTTAAACTCTCGGTTGTTTTTCCTAAAATTATAGTAGATTTGAAAGGATCTATTTATTGAATGACCGAACAATTGATGTACTGTCCTTAACTCCTTAATTGATTGTAATGATCCTGATGGACACCAGCCAAAGAGTTGGAACAAGCTTTAAGGTCAATCTAAATTATTCCTTTTGTATATTTCCTCAATCAAATCTTCTTAAGTTAGAAATTAATTTGAAAAAGAAAATGATCAATTATAGCACTTGATAATTAGAGACAAGCATGCAGAAAAAGTAATGATACGTAGCTGAGATTCTCCATGTCCCATGGAGGTTTATAGTAGAAGAAACTGATGGATCTGATTCATGACATCTTACTCAGATTTTTCCTCATTGGGAAAAGAAAATAGATTTACATCCATTACATATGGGATTTATTTTTGTCAGTATATAACCAAACGTTTCATCTATATCCAATTTTAGGATAAATAATAAACTTCATACATTTTAACTGTTAAAAGTATAGGATGAGGATTATAGGCTACTAAAGGTGTTATTAAAAACACAGTTAAAAATGTGGCTAAAAGTTCTTAGCCCAAGAAAAATGTGAGAAAATTCAGATTAGGATACTATTTCTCTTTTTAAGAGATAACTATTTCTCTTTTTAAGACAGGACACTTTCCCTTTTCTCTGCTATACAAACAACTATTCATCTGCTTTTTTTTCTCCTTCATTTTCAACCTTAGCGTGGAACTTATAAGAGAATTAATTTGAAAGAGTAGATTAATTTGCTGTGCACTATGAAAGCCTGAACTAGCCTTTGCTACTCATATATTCGACAAACTCACTGCCTTTAATATAATGTTATAATAGTGACTTGTGCTTCAAGTGAAGTTCAGAGGCAATATAGCCTACCTGGGTTTTCTTCCTTCCTACCCATTCCTCTCTCTCTTCCCATTCACCTCTCATCATGCTTTTATTGATAATTAAAATACTTACAGTGCAGTACCTACAAAAACGTACAAAAAAAAGAGTGCACTTTATTCTCTCTCATGAGTCGCTTTTGTTCTGTCACCTTTACCATACGGAAAGAGATTTTGTAAGCAGGGTATAGAGAGGATAAAGAAAAGACAGCAATTGTTTATTGACTAGTATGTTAGGAACAATATACTGCCAGGGTGAGTGCTAATGTGCTCATTAGCACAGATGAAAGGGCCTCCCTGGGCAGCTGTTGGAGGGCACGGTGGGCCTCTGATGCAGTGTGGAGCAGGATGAGCCTTGATCTTGCTAAATAAATGACTTCAGGTTCCCAGTTCTTTTTTGTTGTTTATTTTTATTATTTTTGTTTGTTTGTTTTTCATGCCAGTCACATTGTCTTGAATCCTGAAATTGCTAATGTTTATAGTCTCAAGAAATTTCCTACAGTGCTCAATGACTTTCTTGCTCCTTAATGATTTTCTTAGATATACTGAGCCAAGATCATTCAGCTGTGCTGCATCGAGACTAGGCCTCAAATCACAGACTTCTGCACTCCTGAGCCAAGGGTTACATACAGACCAGGACTTGTCCTTTTTATCTTATTGGCCCTGCTTCCAAAAATATGGAAGCCAGATTAAGCTGTAGGATTAATCTCTCTCCTACAGGATGCTGACTGCCTTTGCACTTGCTAGGGTTTTCACTGCTGGCAGGAGGCATAGAAGGTCAGAGCTGCTCAGATGGCCAACAACATATATGTGTTATTAGTCTTTACCGGATTTTTGTGGCAGGCAGGTTTCCTTCAAGAGATGTACCCAATACATCTGCTGTGCCTTTTGCGACTGTATTGGTGTCTATGCTTTGGGAAGAACCTACCCACAATGTGCTTCATGTTACACAGGGACCTACCAAATCTTTCCGTAGACTTCCTTTCCCTCATGATCCAATTCACGACCTTCAAAACTCCAAAGAACTCTTAGTGGAGTCCTAAAAGACTCTTGTTCTAACCACTTCTGTTTACACAGCAAGATACAGAATAAAAATTTAAACACCAGATACCAAGCTGGCATTACTCCAGAGTTTTGCTGGTGCCACAGCAATCTGCATCAGACCAAAGCCTTAAATGTAATCTATCTATTACTTTGAAAATGGTTTCTTAAAGTTAGATGAAATGAATTACCTGTATGACCTTGCTAACTAGAATAAAAATGTCTTATTTTCTAAAAGGAAGCTGCAAGCTTCATTTATACTTCAACAACAAATCTTGCTCTTCTCTTTTCCAGCCCATTGTTTGGTTTAACTATGTTACAGCTATTCTTATTTTCACTTATAATTGCTTGTAGAACTTCTGAAAGCTTTGAGGCTTATTGACCTATATTTTGCTATCAGAAAGTCATCAAACTTTCATCTTTTTGTATTCTTCAATCCATCTCATGAAATAAATCTTTAAATTTCTGTATATTGACAGTCTCTTGAAAATTAGTATTGGTCTTCAACAATTCAGAAAACTCGTTTGTAACTATCAAACAAACACCAAACAGATTGGTTATAAGAGAGATTTTCCAGAACAGAAATTAACGTAGTGATTACAGAAAAGTGCTTGTAGAAAACACAAAACCTCAAGATATGAAATTTCATTTTAGATTACATAACACTATGATAAATATTTTAAGATCCTAATATGTACGTAAGTAAGGCACAAATGTGAGGTAGTCACGGATCACCAAGGTGACTTTCATCTAGTAGGTCTCATCAATTTTACCTTGACATAAAATCTGAATTTTGTAGTGCAGGTGAGCTGTCCCTACATGTTAGATACAGAACTATAAGATCTTCGGCCCTTATACCCTATTTCTGTGACTATAACATTTTCATCATCGAATTAATTTGCACTCTTGACACTATCCTGAGGTACAAAGAGCTCTAAATTTAATTGTTAATTGGAACTATAGAGCTTTATGCTAGTTGATTTCTGGCATAGCCACAAGGCCTACCTAAGTAATATCCACGCTCTTATGAAGTATTATCATCATCACAGGTGGTTATGATAATGAATATTAGGTTCTTGATCTCGATAGCACTGTATTTTTCTGTAAAGGAAGGAATATTTCTAAACAGTGTGGAGAATGTATGAGAGAATGGTCAAAAGTTTATCTTAAGGTAAATCATTCGGATTAGGTGATCTTTCAAGACTTTGCGTTTTTTATTTCTCTTGATGACTTCTATAATTGGTATTTTCATAGGGAATGCCACATCTTTAAAGAACTCCACAATTCCCATGAAAAGAGAGAAAAAAAATAATCATATAATTAATTCTGATGATAGAGAAAGGTGTACTCATCAGCAGTGCTGTATTACAGTTGTCAATGGTAGAAAATAAAAAGATTAAAACACACAAACAAGAATAAAGTATGAAATTAGAGCATAAAAGGATCTAGTAATAGCTCAGGCACATGTTCTAAACCTAAACTACTGAAGTAAAGAGTAACTTAGGTTGGAAGGGACCTCTGGGGAACATTTGATCTAACCTGCTCAAAGCATGGACAAATTTAAAGTTAATGGGGTTACTTTGGCCTTGTCTAGTTGAGTTTTCAATGTCCCCAAAGCTGGAGATAACAGAGAATCTCTGGGCAACCCGTTGGACAGTCTGTGAGAAGATTTTTTTTTCTTAATTTAATTCAAATTGCTTTCTTGCAGTCTGTGTCTGCTGTGTCTCTTCTTTCACAATGAACCTCCAAGAAATGCAAGCTCTGTTTTCTCTGGAACCAAAAAGACCATCTTCAAACCCTTCTACACCTAGAACAAACCCTGATTTGGTGTCTCCTTAAAAGTCATGCGCTCCAAAAGTCATGTGTTCCAAAATCTTTCAGAGAGGATTTGAAAGTGTTACAAGCAATGTATGCAGAAGACATACCAAATTATTATTGGGTAAGGCAAAATAGTCTTTTTTTTTTCTTTTATTCCTATCCTTTTTACATTTCCTTTCTCCGTTAGCTATAATACTTCTTCAGAATAGCAGTATACGTATAATTTCAGGAAAGAGAGTGACTGAAAAGAAACAAATCCTAGCAAAGAGGAAGAGAAAGCAAGAGAATGCAGCATAACTTCTGCAAAGATTTGCTGGAGGGAGGTTCACACCAATTTTAATCCAAATACTTTGGCTTTCCCACAGTCAAGTTCACATAACATTAGCTTTTGAATCCTTACTTAACATATTTCTTATCTTTTACCAAGTCTTCCCCAGCAGAAAGAAGCCAGGGAAAATTTCCTAAGAAATAATTCAGTTCTTACCAGTCTGTTTTTATAAACTGCTTCCCTAAAGGCCCAGGAGTGAGGAGAGAAGATAAAATGAGCAGCCTAATTAGCAAGCTGCGAGCAGTGCTCGCCTGGCACTGCATGCCATCTGAAATGAGTGTACACCATTTGCTAGATGAGAGATTAGCTTCAAGGCCTCTTATGGTGTTTACTTTATGGTTATTTAATGTGCAATGCATGAATTGGCCTGGGAGAAGCAGGGTGAATCTAGAATCCCCTACCCAGAGATTGCATTGTTGAAAAATACACAGGTCAGAAGATTTCACCATTTAGAATAAATGACACAGTTCAAAGAATAGCTGCCTACTACAATGAAAGTAAAATACCACAAAATCTTTCCTTTATTCTGAATCTGGAAATGTGGGACTTAGAAGGCGAATCAGGCCGAAGGCACTATTACACAAAATAGTATCTAATAGTATCTCCTCCTATAAGCGTATATAGGATTGTGGGCATTCTTTGTAAAGATTTATGGTTATGTTGATGACTAAATGGAGTCTTACTAGTTTTTATCAGGAACATGTTTCTTTTATGGAAAAAAATAAACTCAAAACAGGTATATATGGTTTAAAATGGAGCAATGAAGGCTCCAGATATATATACTACTTTATTTAGATGGCACAATAAAACTAATATGGCTAAGATTTCTCTGGGTTACCCCAAGGCTAAGTGTGAAATGTCAGATACCCACTGACATGGGGATCAAATATGGTGACATCCCTCAGAGCAAGTTGCAGGTTCAATCTTTCACTCCTTGTACTCTACTGGCAAGTTTTGTTATGTTCTTGTTGCTATACTTGGTACTTAATATTAGAACAGGCAGAGAATTTCACACTGCAATAATTTTTGTTCTGGAGTTTTGGGAGCATCTAATAGCTTTGATTTTAAAGTGATATTTACGCTGAAAATTGGCAATTTTGCAAATACCAAAATGCAAATACATGCAAATATATGCAAAATACAAAATGCAATTTTGTATTATACATCCAGTGAAATCAAAAGCAGTCCATCAACATCATCTGAAAACCAAGATGGAGCACAAAATCTCTGAATTTTGTCAGCCAAATTAGATTACAACTGTCCAATTTCAAAGGAAATGCATGGGATAGAATGCAATGGTCCAGGCAGATAAGCAGTATATAAAATCTGGTTTTACTGTGTTTCCTCAGCTACAGACCTTGGGGGAATTATACAGCATTTGATGACATCAGTTGGCTTATACTGTAGGACATTCCCTGTATTAAAGCCTTTTAAGTTTAACTACTACTTGTAGCTTGATTACCATGACCACTACATCTACAAGGGTTTCAGCATAAATATTGAGACTTCCACTCTTAAACAATCAGGGTCGTTTCATGTCAATTATGACATTAAGAATACATCACATATCAATTGAAAACAATAGAAATGTAAATTTGTGTGGTATATCTAAGTTGAAGATGCAGTTTTACAGTTCCATTTGCAGACCATCTGAGGATTTCAAAATAAGGCTCATCCCTGGTCAGGCAGTCTCTTGTTTCCTTTTCCTTGCTGAAGCACAGCCTTGAAGCTCAACTTCAGTGGATGCCGAAATTAATTTCATTTCTAGTGACTGTCTATGCTTTTATCTCCACATAGAAGATGAGGGAAAAGAAAGCTGTGAAGCCATGTAGTATACAAGAACATTACTGTGGAGGTTGATGTTTGGAGAACTGGGATTCTAAATCTATCGTGTTGCCAGAATTGTACAAAGAAAATATTCTTTTTAAAAGATCACACTCACTCATTATTTAAGACCCAACTGCTGGTCAGTATCAAATAATAACTGAATATTAGTCTCATTTAAGCTCAATAGTTTTGTAATATTTAACAAATCTGAAAGCAACACATGCCATCTATCATATTCAGGTACAGAATCCGTCAAGTTTTATAATTTCAAGTTGCATTTTGAATTTTTCTTACTGCTGAACCATAATTTTATTCTTCCTTATCAAATGTGAACTGCTGCTGAAATCTAAATTCTGCAGTTGTGTACCTAGTGAATGGTAGACTAACAACCTTTTCTTTTTTTACACTACCTGCATATTCATGCAGACATTTCTTTTGTTCCAAGAATCATTCAAGCGTTCTAAGTAGAGCTCTTGTGAGCTCCTTCAAATGCTGCTTTCCATGTCATTTTTTTTTGTGATGCAGCAACTCAGTGTGATAACAGAAACAAAAAATGCAGCAATTAGTAAATAGTCTTTCAGTATCATCTAATATTTTTGTTAATATTATCGATATCTAATGTGGATGTTCCATCAAGACATTGAGTGGTCAGAAAAGAAATAATGTCTCCCACAAATACATAGCAAAAAAAATAATACTATACAGATTTTTTAATAAATGAGAGTAATTATATTTTCATTACTGGAAATCTGAAAAAGATATTAAAATAAGACATAAAAATGTCCACCTAAGTGAAAAATAGAGAAATTAAAGATGAAACGTGCATATCAGAAAATGCACCACTAAGAAGGTTAATTAGACAGCATGTCACTTGCTGTACCAGCACCACTCATCTTATGATTTGAAAGATTTTGGAAAAGTAAATACAAAACCAAAATTCAAGCCCAGAAATTATTGTATATACTTAATATAAGTAAAAAAAAAAGGCAATAATACTTAATTATACTTAATTATTATAATATACTTAATGAACTTTTTATTTGCCTCAAAAGCCAAAATGCAAATGTGTATAGACAGTTCGTAAATTCATGTTTTTCTAACTAGAAAAAAAAAAGCAGTAATTGAATGTTTTCTTAAGTAATGAAAGCATTTTCCAGTAAAGCACAATTTTATCGTGATATGAAAAATTAACTAATTGATGTAGACACTTGAGGATGTAATGTACTTGAGTTACTCAAGATTTATGACAATACAGTTTTAATTTCTTCTCATTAAGAGTTCATTGTCTCAAATAATAAATAATACATTCTTCTGAAGAGACCATACAAGCAAAAGATAACAAAAGATTACGTATTGAGCTGAGGAGAGAAATTGTAGTGATAAATACTGCTTGTGATCTTAATATATTCATTATTTAAAAAAAAATTATAAATCTTCAATAACATTTACAAATTAATTTTTAATTGAGAGTTGGAATACAAAGGGACAAGGACAGAATAGAAAGAGTTTTAGGATATTAGACTCATTTTTTCTCTTGGAAAGTCTTAAAAAATATTATGGTGTTATAGAACAAATCCAAGTGAGAATGAATTGCAAGTTGCTATTCACAGGAAATTTTACTGTAAACTGCCTTGGAGAGACACTTAATTTTGAGGTTCAAATGGGGAAGTGCCATGGGTGATCAGTTCAGTAACCACACAGATTATTGTTTTTGGTTCTGAACACAGCAGAGGGAAAAAAATATTTCTAGGCTTGTAGAGCAAATCATAGAATAAAGCTGGAAGGATTGCCTTTAGCTTAAAACAGAATTCCATTTCATATAAATTATTTAAGAATTAAATATGTGATAAAAACAAAAGGCAGAGATATTCAAGGTGGAAGAATGAAAACCTGCACAGATCATCTTGATAAATTTAAAAAGGTGAAGGAATATCTTGAATATAGAGGAATATGGGGCTTCTAGCTGTTAGACATTAGGTTGAGACAGTCTGCTGAAAAAAAGTTTTGGAACAACGCAGATTAGGATATTGACTATTTTACACTGAAACACGTAATGTTGTGACTAGTCTCAGTCAAATCAGAATGGGAGCAGACTGACTCACACATGATTTTTGTCTCCTCATTTCTGTGAGATTATGGAACCAGAAGCATTGAACCTTTGTTAGGATTTTGCCCATTAATTTCTTATACAACTATACTCTCAACGGTGTTTTGCTTTCTCTCCTGATAGCTTTTTAGAATTTGGTTCTACTCAGTTTGTACTGCTTTTCCTTCATTAAATACTTCATTATCTGCGTCCTTTCCTGTATGATCAATTTCAGTAACAAAAAAGATCTATAATATCATTCTCTGTTACAAATGTTTCTCACCAACACAGGACATACATGAGGGTGAGATAATTCAAATGGCTGATTCAATGGAAAAGAAATTTTTTCATAGTGCAGTACTGATCTGATTCTTTTATTTTTAGGATCTTATTTTTATTTAAGGGTTATTTTTATTAAGATATATATAGAAGACCTAATAAAGGTTTTTAAGAATCTCAGGTCAGATTGTGCACAAATACAGTTGATTAAAGAGGCCATTTCATAAGTCTTTGCTTCAACCTGAAATAAAAACAAGAATGCTCTAAATTTGACCATTTCAAGAGCCTTTGCTTCAGGTGAATTTGTGCATAAGTTCTACTCTTGCAAACACTTGTTTAAAAACACTAACTGAAAAAAAAAAAAAATTCAATCCTTCTTTATGGGAATACACTGCACAGCTTAAATCTGCAAAGGATAAAAAATGAGATGCTCCATGGTATCTTCTTTTCTTCTAGCACAAATGAGAAAGCCTTTTGTCTTTTTCTCTCATTTCTTTGGCACATAGGTAGCAGCAACATCATTCTGAATTGTTTCAGAACCTCCTCACCTGGTCACCTGGGGGAAGTTTCAGACCTTACCATCTGTCAAGAGGATCTATTTTCCACAGCTGATGGAGGAACCTTACAAGAAAACCAGCTTTGCCCAACCCAGCTGTCTTCAGAGGAAGAAAAGTGATGTACAGGTCCACCAAAGGCCTCGGGGTGCTCTGATTTCCTTTTATATCCTTTAGATCTGGATTTCCAAATCTCACTTCAAGCAGAAGAATGATCTAGTGCCACAAGTCTTTAGTAAGCCAGATCCTACTCCAAGGGTATTAATCTGAAGGGTTTGGCATGGTCCGAAACCACTGAGCCCTTTCCCTGGAGGGGATCTGTGACCAGTGGTCAGAGCAGCAGTAGGTTCAGAGGAACAAGCATTGCTTCCCCACTCTCTCTGATATCTCTGCCGCAGAGAAAAAGGTGCAAACCCAAAGGGAACCAAGTGCTCAGTGCTCAACTCTCACATCTTAAGAAATCCCAGCTGTTTTTTATAGCCTCCTTCCAGCGCAAGTTAGGCCCACTGTCCATCTGGGACCAGGTATGGCTCAAGACAGCAATGGGTATGTTGTGGCGTAGGGCAAGGCACCATCACCCATAGCCAGGCAGCCCTACCATACTCCTCCAAAACCAACTGCACTGGGGGCACACAGACTGTCCGCCTCGCACCACGCTCTCTCTTCCTGAGCCTTTGCCAGACTGCCTGCTTCTGCTGTTTTTCCTGTATAGTCTTTATTCCCCATTATTTTTCTCCTTGTCCACCCCATTATTTCCTCTATTAATATTTTCTTGTTCTGAATAGGTCTCTCTTCAGTCCTGAAAATAGCAGCTTGATGGCAGGAGAAAGGGTTTCTCAATGTTTCTTGGACTACCCCCAATCTAAGGACTCGTATTAAAATTGTGTTTATTTCTCTGTTTGGTTTTCCTGGAAATCCTTAATTGGTTGCATAGTAAGAGTACAAGTGCACAGAGATATGTTCTGTATATTCTTACAAAGATGAGATTTTCCAGTTTACTAGCTTTTTCCAGTCACAAACTAAGACAGCATTTATCTTTGTGTTCAAGCTAAAAAGGCCAATGTTTTTGCTTTCCTCTGTCAGCATCAAATACATTTCCTCTTTAATTGCCTGGCCCTGTACAAGTAGAAGAGGACAATGGAAAAAACAGTGGTACTTTAAAAGTAAAATAACTAGAGCATCTTAAAAAATTTTAAGTGAACTCGGGATGACTGAAGGCTCCTGTTTCTTCATCTTAGTGAACTGTTGTGAAAAGATATATGAATGGTGCTACTGTTCAGAAAATCAATCTTTTTCTACCCATAAAATAAATATCTCTTCTCATGCATTCATTATTTTTTGCTCTCCTCTATGTGCCTCCCTCCACCCCCAAAGAGAGTGTCTTTGTAACAGTAAAAAGCACTGAATAATCTGAATCCAACAGGGCTGAGTATTTCATGAAGTGTTTAATCTAAAGATGAAACAGTTCCGTTAAAAATAAGCTGCTCTGTTTTTAATATGTGAAGTCATCATTTACTACAGATTTGTCTCAAGAGCTGGAAGGCTTAATTCAATACAATGTATACCGATGAGTACAGAGTGGGAGAGACCTTTATCTTTCTGAAGAAGGGGAAAGTTTTAATTAAAACTGGTGCCAAAAATTCCTGTATTCTACATCCATGTTTGCCTTTAGGGTGAGACTCTGCAGCGCAGTTCCGAGGATCACTTCATAAAAGTTGTTGTCCAGACTTTGTCCTCTGGAGGGAAGGATGATCGAGCATTTTCAGACTGCTTACTACGGCAGCACTGCTGCAAGAGCAAAATGTTGTATGCTCCAGTATAAATAACCTCAATATCTTTGCTGATATGGATCATTGATGTTTCTGTGACAAACAACAGTATGCATTTGACCAACTCAATGTAACATGCAACAAGAAAAATTCAGAAAATAAATATTCTAAGGGATTGCCAGCTCTTACAGACAACACATATAATGAGAAATGATATCTCTTATAGCAAATTTTTAAATTTAGTGTCCTAAATAGAAAGAGAGCACAGACACCATCATAATTCCTAAAGTAACTTATTCGGGGGCTTACATAACAAATGGATTCATTCTAAAGGCATACCACTCTAGAATGGAACATGAAGCACAAATCAAGCCAAAAGCAAGAAACAGCAAGTATGTTTCTGATGTTTCATTGTAAACTTAAAAGATGCTGCAAAGCACTCAGTAAGATGAAACTGGATATCAGTTAGGAAACAGAATGATCATGTCTGAAACCAAAAAAATTGAAGCAGTAAACACTAGCTACTCATCTGCAGTCATGAAATGTGAGACAAATGGTGGCTCTCTCAAATATCCGTAATAGATCTAGCTTTGATTTCAAGGGAGCCTGAATTTCAACTCTAACTTATTCCTAGCTTTGGCAACAACTTCCGGTTTGAAATTTAAGTTATTTCATCTCTGACACAGTAATTGAAACTACCAACAAATATATATATATATATTCACATATAATATAAATAAATATATATATATAGTAATTGAAACTACCAACAAATATATATATATATATACACACACATACATATAATATAAATAAATAAATACGTATATATATAAATATTTAGCTTTGTAAATTTGCTTTTGGTTTAAAAATCAAATGTTCATTTGTATTCAGTGCCAAATATAACCCATATAGGTTTGATATGATCAAACTATGTAGTTATTACAACTCGGACATTACTAGCACTGTTATCTTTATAGAAAAGAACATGTAATCACAAGCATATTTTTAGACTGTGGAATTTGATTTAAAATATAGAATTTAGACAATAGGAATAAAACAGGATGCATATCTAACATTCTAGGAGTTCAAAATTAGTAGAACCTGCCATGATTTCTCTAAAAGCAGACTTATGGGTATTATCCAAACTTACTAGAAGACTTCAAAGCATGATTTCAGTCATACTGTACATAATTATATTTTAAGTGATTAAGTGAATGATGACCAATCAGAATGTCACTACTTGTGTTTACCATCTTTGTGGTACACACAAAATAAGCACTTTCATCATAGAAGTAACGTGTACAGTTTACGTCTCTCAAAATATTATATTCTTTCTGCTTTGATTTTTTTGCTTTGGAAACCAAAGGGGATTTAAAAATTAATCTTCTCTATGTGTTCATTTCAAAATGATGAAAGAGCTATAACATACAGAGAAATTTGTTATAACATATTTCGTAGTCAGGAAGGATTAAAATTATGTATCTGTAACTGTGATATTATTTGCCTCCAAAACCGGGATTTGAAATGCTGTATATTCTGTGTCTGTTAACAATCATCACAGCCAATCAGTTTACTGTCTCCTGCAGTTTTAATGAACTTTTCAAGCAGAAAATCAAAGTACTATTTTACACTTCAGATGAGAATTCAGAAACGCATATAAATAATATATAAAAGAACAATTTTTATTAGTCCCTGTTAGAAAGATTACAAAAGAAAAGACCTATGGTGCTACCACTCAGAACCAACATAAACAAAAGAGCTTTTAGGCTTCCAGAGAATGTTCTGTGTTGTAGGAAATGCATTAACTGTGAGAGCACTTTTGTGGGGGCAAAGAGCAACGCTGACAATAGGGATAACTATTATCCCTGCTACTGAGACTTATGCCCAATTAAACGAAAAGCAATATCCCTATAGAATCATGAAAAAAAAAAAAAAAAAAAAAAAAAAAAAAAGACCCTTTGGACCTTTGGATGCATTCAGCTCTAATCTGAGTGCCCAGCATTGTAAGCATCATTGCATTTCCAATAAATCCCTCTTAGCACTCACAAAGTGAGGATATTTTAATTCAGAAATAGACTGCTTCAGGAGACAAAAGGGAAAGTTAAAGGATTTTCTCTTTTTCAGATGTACCATGCAGTTCTTAAATGTCAAAATCTGAATCTCTATAATTTGCATGCCTTTGAGCCTGGAGGACTAAAGAGAGTTTACGGCAAAACAGTGAAGTCTCTTCAGTACATTTAGTTTAGTACAGTTAGGGTAGGCATTATGATCAAATAAAAAATTTTCATATTTTCATAATTAAAAAAAACTTAATAAAGATAATATCATTCATCTGTAGTATAATATCTTCCTCAGCTCTACCATGCTCAATAATGACACATACATATATTAACAGCAGGTTTGATATCCCAAGCCACTAAGAATTCTGCTTCCCAGTCAACTAAATCCTTCAATGAGTGCATAATTTTAAGCATGATAAACCCTCTGTAAATCGATTGTGGACTCACCACTTACAAGACTGAGCTTCAAATGACTATATTTCACTACGAAAGTGAAAAGTTACTATGAAACTATGAAAACTATGAAAGAGTTACTATGAAAGAAGTCCAGGATTTTGCCTAACCCCAACCCAAGATTATTCCAGTATGAGTTTCTCAAAAGAACCCATGTTTCCTTCTAACACAACCGATCCTTTTGTAGGAGGGTAGTGTCCTATAGATTGCTAAGAAAACAGCAGGAAATTGCATGAGTAAGAACATCCCAGACACTATGTATTTGTGCTTTGTACTTTCAGTGTCCCCTAACAGAGAAGATAAATGAATGTAGACAAACAAGGATCCATCACTTCCTTGAGTCTTTGTAGACACAACTCAAGAAAAAATAAATGCTGGGTTTTACTTCTGCCTTGAACCCTTTATGTAGCTCTGTTCAGTGTGCAGAACAGATGCTTGAAGTGAAGGGAGAAAAGGACCTTCCATTTATGTACTACTTCATGGGCTGTGGCATTGATGGCCTAAATGGCTGCCTGCATAATACAGGCTTGTCCTAATTTGCCCTGAGAACTGAACTCAAGCCCTACCACACAGCATCACCTAGTTCCTCTCTGAGATGAGGATCCCCAGTGAGAAGGGTCCTGAGAAAGGCTCTCCAGCCTTTCAAATAGCTTAAGAAAACTCTTCCTCACTCATTTCACAGATTCATAGAATCACAAAATGGTTGAGGTTGGAAGGGTCCTCTAGGGATCATCTAGTCCAATCCCCTGCTCCAGCAGGGACACCTAGAGCACATGGCACAGAGTCTCATCCACACGGGTTTGGAAGATCTCCAAAAAAGGAGACTCCACAATCTCTCTGGGCAACCTGTTCCAGGGCTCCTTAGCTATTAGGATGCAAACACTTCTCCCATGTAAATATTGGCCTTTTAAGTCCTTGATGTATCTCTGGTCTCTTTTTCCAGGGTGCTTGTGACAATCATTTAAGAAAATTCTTCCTAAAACACAGTTGCATTCTCTGGACAGTGAAGATACCTGTGAAGGGTCATTGATCAAGCAGAGCTTTGCAAAGAATGACTGTAGCATGGTGAGGCTCAGCAGTTAATGGTTCTTAATTATTCTTAATTGCTCTGAACTGCACATGAAAGGAGATAGAGAGAAGATCAAGACTGTGCCTTTTATAAATATGTCAGAAGGGTCTACTGTAAACTGTATGGGATTTTTTTTTCCTATAGAAAAATAAAGAGAACAAGATCAGGGAGAACAAGAAACTAGGACAGATCCATTTAGTCCATTTCTATGTGCTATTTTAGAGCCTTTATCTGTTCTGTTATTAATAATACTAGGCCTAGAGGAAAATGTATTAAAGCTTTAAGATATTGGCATTTTCTTAACACATCAATAAAACTGCCAATTTAAATACATACAGACTATGCAATTTCAATGCAATGAACACATATCACATAGAGAACCATATGGATTATTCAAACCAGATCTCTTCAAGATTCAATGGCTACTCTGGGTAACAGGTGACAAAATGGAAAGCAATGACAGTCATGTATTATGTATGATTACTACTCATGGATGACATTCTCTCCTTTTATAGAAGTGTGTACTATTGTCATTCTGGCAAAAGCTGTCTTTAGAAACAATGAGTCTTTTATACGAAAGAAGGGGAAAGTGCACTTCCTATATATACAATTACTTTGTATAACTTTTACTGATAAAATATTTGCTTTATTCTCTGAAAGTCCACTTCATCATATCGTTGAAAAGTAAAAGCTACAGCCAGTCATTCTGGTTGTAGAACATTGTTCCCTGGTAAATAAAATTAAATTGTGCCAATAAAGCTGACAAAGTAATTTGCTATTGAACACAAACTGTGTAGCAGGCTGTAACAGGACAGATGAATATTGCTTTTATGTTCTAAAGAAGGAAAATGGTTATCAGAGGGAGCAACTCTAAATTAACAGAGGAGACGTGGATAATCATAAGACCAAATCACAAGTCTAAGTATGCTGTTTGTAACCTGCTGCAATTTATTTATTGATTTATTTGTATCTATAAGGGGAACATTTCCTTAAAAATCTGCCAGAGTTAAAAGTGAGAGAAATGATACTCAAAGTGAAAAACAAAAAAAATTCCTCACCTTCATCTCATGTTTATAAGAAAGATAGCCTACATCCACATTAACAAACTAGCATGCCCAGCCTCCTTCTTTGGCCCTGACACCAAGTGGTACCAGACAGCCCTTAGCTATCCTATCAAATTCCCTTTTCCCTCCATTACAGGGCAGAAATTTGCAGTCTTAGTGCTTTGGCCATTCTTGGCCCATCGCGACAGACAGATGGTTCCTGAGACTGCCTGGGAGAGGCTTGTGGGCTGGGCCTGACCGGACCAGGAATAATCCTGGTAATTGCACACCAAACACCTCAGTGTTTCAGTGCCCAGGTGATGTCCAGTTTAGTAGAGGGCAGAATTAAAGTCCAGAACACTTCTGAAACACCTATTTTCCAAAGAATATAATATTGAACAACAGAGACAGATATCATCACCTAACCCCATGGTTTTGTGAAGAAAAGACAAAAGAGACTTATTACAAAAGTTTTTCAATCATATATTTTATATATTTTACCTTTTATGAAGAAGGAAAATTTTTTAAGTCACTTCACTCTACAGCTTCCTCACAAATGTGAGGATATATTTCCCTTTATGTAACCAGAAATCCTTGTGTAATAAACATTTAACAACAGAACAAAACTGTTCTCCTTTCTCTTCTCCCATTCTTAATGGAATTTAGGAGAAAAGAGTTGATATAGGCCACATATGTAAAGTGGTGAGGAATCAGCATTTGTGAAAATGATAGGCAATACATTAGACATCCAAAAATCAGCCTAACAAATTTTTGATGGTATACTTACATGGAGAGCTAAGGAGTTACTGTGCAGTAACCAGTGTTGGTCTTGGTGTTAGTGCAAAAGTCTCAGTCCCAAAGCCCAGATGAAGATCTTGAGGATTTGATCTGCTTCTAATAACTTGCCATAAACAGGCTGTCAGAACTGTGAAGAACTGAGAAGCCTTAAGGATCTTTCTATCCTTTTTTGATGAATTTTCATTCTTTAAATATTGCCATTGAAACTTCAAAGCTTGGAAACTTTCTGATGAACAAGGTGAATATCTGTTTTTTATGTGTTTTCTCTTTATATTCATCCCCTTCTTGGCAGAAGAGGCAAGAAATGTTTCCAACTGAAAGTTCTCAGATGTTCTTCTCTTTGGCTGCATAATCTGTTCTTTCCTCACAACCTTTTCACAAACCTCTCCCACTGTGGTAACTGGGACTAATTATTCCTACTTCAGTCTACTCAGGTGCCACCATCTGAGAGGAATTTGGCAGATTCATTTAGAGTGCCCAGGAAGGCATCCCAGAGGGAAGGGCTGATCTCTTTTTAAGTACCTAAGCAAAACTCAGAAAAGTCAAAGGCAGATTCTCTCAGTTTTATAATAGATCAGGTAAATGCCTAGCTATTTGATTATTTTTAAAATAAATAACAAAATGCACGTTTGCTAAAAATGCACTACTAAAAGTGGCCACCATGTACTTCAAGGATAGAAAAAATATGTTGGTCAATATTCTTTAATGGATAGGCTCTCACTAATATCAGATTAGGCATGAAGTTAGAGAATAAAGAACGATTTAGTCACAAGTACTAGGATAAAGGTCTGCTTTTATCTTTTATATCAGAAGTCAATATGATATGATATGATATGCTCCAGGTAGCAGTGAACCTATTCTGCATTACCCTGTCCTTTATGATCCATGTTTTAGCATTGCTCAGCTTGGTCTCACACATCCATCATCATTTTAGGTAGATAGGAAAAGTATCAGAAAAGATTCAAATCAGAATTTCAAAGATTATCTTAGTATTTATTCCTTTAGCTCTGAAAGTATTCTTAGAATATTGCAAAAATGCTTTTATTCTCTTGTATGTTCTGTGTAAATCACTGCTACTCTCTGGGAATTCTCATCCATACTAGATCTCATTAAGCAGCTTTCTCAATCAAGGGAAAGTTATGGCTATACTTTACTTTGCATATTTAAGTAAATTACAACAAAACAAAACAAAAATCCTAGTAAGAGGAAGTTTTAGTATTTGTCATAAGCAAACCACAGCTTACAAAGCAATGATGGCTTCTTTAAAAATAGGAACCTGCTTGACACCTTCAGCTTGCTTTGCTGCATTTTTTTTTTTTTTCATACAAGATAAATATGAATTTGGAAATCTTCTGCTCAGCAAATGGAACAGAGGTAACCAGTGGCATTTTCAATGGCTTAGAGGGAGTGTTCAGAAGTCCAAAGCATGAGGGTAAACTTCAAGGAGCCATGTAAGTGAACCTAAAGATTGCTTTAGTTTATATCATTTTTGCATTTTTTAATAAGTAAATCCGTTCAGTTTATATGTTTAGATCAGTTTGAAACACAGCATCAGAAACACCTAACACTGTTAAAACACTGCTAATAAATTCCTTCAGGATGAAATCACTTTTCTACACTTTCTGCTCACTTGTAGGGCCACGCACCCCACGATCTAATTGAAAAGCAATACTGATTTAGTAAGTACAGCATGATCAAGGGCTCTTGAGAGCTCTTGTTGGCAAGCTTTCTTTAAGGGCCTAAGACAGGATGAACTCCCGGCATTAACCGAAGCTCATCTCTGCTGGTCCACATGCAGGATCTCTTCAGCAGTAAGAATATGTGCCATATGTGATGATGTCCAGGATGTGCCTATCTGGCTAGGAAATGCTGAGTACAGATACAACTAGCTCTCTGAGACCTCCAAATTCCATGCTGGATGTATTATCTCTGTATTATCTCTGATAATCTTTCATTATCTCTGTTCCTTTTTGCATCTTGTTGGGCTGGAATTCTGGTAACATTTGAGGAAGAAAGTGCCACACACAAGCTGCCTTCCCTGCCTACAACAATTAGGTAGTGCACTGCTTGAGAGCTATAATGAGAGAGATCTGCTCTGTGATCCCCTACAGTAGAAGAATGAAAATTTTGCTAAATAACTTTCAAATGGGCTTGGAAAGTTTTTGTTTGTTTGCTTGTTTTTTTTTTTTTTATTTATTTTTTATTTTTTTTAAAGAGAGAACACTCACTCTTTCTCCAGCCACTTTTAGCAGTTGAAGCTGAAGGGGTCTATATAGGACAAGCCCTTCATAAGGTAGAAAGAAGCTCTCTGTCATCTCTTCATCAGCTTCCTGGGACTTGTAGGGGCTTTGTTTTTTAAGGGTGAGCAGGAAGCAACACACCCAGTCTCTTGTGCTTCATTATACAGATATGATGGTTGGGTATCTGTGAACAGTGTCTTCCTGAGCAAGGATTCATACTTTTCCTAGTGTTCTGCACAAGGGAATGCTGAACCAAGATAAGAGAAGGAGATGGACTTTGGGAACAGGGAGTGCCAGCTTTCCAGATAAGACATTAAAGGAAAAAGTTTTATACACTGAGGACATGCTCAGAGAACCTCAAAACAGAAGAAACACAAAAAATCTCTTTAGAATTCAAAATCCAGAGTAAAATTAAATAAACAAAGTCTAACCTGACATTTCAGTGTTTGAATCTGGGAAGGAACTGGGAGTGATCCAGACCAAATGCAGTCATGCCAAGATAAAGGGAAGATTGATAGCAAAGTACTGACCTGATAAATCTCTTTTGAGGTAAAAAAAGCAGCCCCCAGTTCCCTTGTTCAGCCTGTTCTGTCAAAAGGAGGGAAATGTACAACACTTCCTTTCTGGACTATTTGACGAATGAAGTTAAGCTTGTGCCACACAAAGGCTCAGCAGCTCCTGTCAGGACCATGCTGTGCTCTGAACAAACAGAGAGACACTCTCTGCCCTCCGGGGTTTGCCTTCTCTCTGAAGGTGAAGCATGGTGGTGTGGTTTAGCAAACAAATGAAAGGGGCAGAAGAGTGATGAAGGACTGATTGCAGCGCTGCATAGCTGCTCGTGTGTCAGCAAGCTCTCTGCACAGCACCTCGGTAAGACTGGTTAATATCTACTGGGGCTTTTATCTATGAAAACATAGATTTGTAAAACCAGGAAGGACCATGACAGACACCTGACTTGACTTTGCACATCCCAAATGCCATACAGTTTCACTCTGCTCCTGCAGTGAAAGGAATTGCTGTTCCTTGCTAAGTCATTGTTTCAGCCATTAAGCCTTAGACTTGGATTAATGTCTTTATTCTATCCTTCCTCGGATGCTTCCTGTGTAAGACTCCATTTTTAAACTAAACATTTGAATCCAAACACTTGGCTTCAATATAAAGGAGGTTTAAAGGCTCCTCCCAGGTGATGGCCCACACTGAAAGTCCTTAATTCCCTAAACTCTAGGAGTCCAGTCTGTGTTCAGCGGTGACCAGCTCTTCAGTGGTGACAAATACTGGGCAAATTGCCCTAAAGCTCTGCAGGATCCAAAATTAGATCCAACCTTCTGCACAGAGTCAAAGTAAGTTCTACAGAAATATTTTCCATGGAGTGACAAATAGGAGGTGATACCTGCAATTTAATTTTCAGGGAAGTTGGTTTCCTTCATCACAGTATGCAGGAGATGGACTAAGATATTTAAAAATCTACATAGGAGAATCTTCATGTTGTCCCTTTTTATTGAAACGTGTAACTGTAACAGGCCCAGCAAGACGGATAACATTAAGTCTGAATGGGCACCCCAGCTACCTTCGGATATTGAGCACCTGGGAGACAGCTCCCCAAGTGAGGGCTATGTGGAAAATGAAGCCCACAGCTGCAGCTAGTACAACCCTAAAAGGAGTATACCCAAGCGGAAGAACCCAGGAACACAGAGATTAAAGGCAGGGCTGGAGGAGCAGATGCACTGACTAGCAACTCAGCTCCTGACCCAGAAGGATTGATGGCACATCTTATAAATGTGTATAGACTGGTGAAGCATGCAAATATGGACTGGGTGGAATTAGAAAATCAGGACCTGATGAAGAGTAAGCTTGCAAGCCTGTGCTCCTCACCTGCTACCACAAAAATGTTCCAATTTGTGTGCTGCGTTTAATGACTCATAGAGTCTCAATGACTCATAAAAAAAAAATGGAGAGGATGCAGTTCTGTAGCCTAATAGCCAAGGCCTATGGGAGCCACTGGGTTCTTGCTCCAACTGTTTTACCTTATATTACCAAGGATAGTGATACATAGGCATCATGTCAAGAGGGACTGAAACCCAGTTTCACTCCTGACTTGCTAAGGAGCCGTGCAACCTCCCTCACTTCCCAGGTCATAAGCAAAAGTATAACTTCCAAAGATGAGAACTTCAGCCGTGGGATGGGAGGTTACGTTCCTTAAAAGGCCTCTCCGTTGCCTGTCTTGGTGGTAAGTGCATTCTCCTGAGAAATGACTAGACTTAAATAGCATTTTGCAGCCATGCCTTCCCCAAACTACTGGAATTCTCTAACTACTCACTGACTGATAAAAGGATGAAGTATAAATATATCCTCCTCCTCTTTTAAAAGAAGGATGCATCTCCCTAGTTGGACCAGCCCATTGTCCAGTGTTTGTAATACTAAGATTGTTTTGACCACCTTATTGAAATGTTTCTTAAGTCAATATCTTAAGTATGAAAAGCTTAGACATTGTGATGATAAATTTATAAGGATGCTTCACATAAAAAATATTGAGCCTTGATAAAGAAAAGCATCTCTTGCAAGGATATCTACCAATCTGAGATTTAAGTGAAGATGAATTTATTATTTCTCTAATTTTAGGTTAGATCATACTTACTACATAAATGTTGCATAACAGTTGTAGGATGAAGCTTCCTTCAAAATAAGAGAATTTGCTGTTCTCTTGCTCTGTCATCTTTGTAAAGAAATCCAAAGACCATCAATAAATTTTTGAGTAAGGCTGTCAAACCTGCACCCTTTTGGAGCGAGGAAGTTGCTAGTTTGATTTTGCTGATGTTGTGGGTTTTTTGTGAAAAATCACTGCAGAAATATTTGCTTGATATCAATATATGTATGAAATACTTTCTATTGAAAAATTAATGATTCATGTTTTGTGAAAGACATTTCACCACACTGTCTCTTTTTGCACACTGTTGTCAATATAACAAATACAATGAATTAATTCATACATTAAGTATGAGACATATCTATTGACTTTGTATTAGTTCTTTTATAGAGGCATAAGAATAAGGTACTATCTTATTAGTTTCAGCCTAATCCTTTCATCTCTGAAATGAGATGATATGGATATTGAACATGAACAGTGTATTGCTGTAGTAGAAATGATTTGAATGTGCTGACTACTCAAAGATACACAAAAAGGGTTTTGTTACAAAAAGACATTAAAAAATAACACTTGGGTAGAAAATGTGCTTTTCTATGCCAAGTATTTATCCAGATACTTTTATGTAGTATATATGTATTAAAAAAGAACACAAAGGCTCTTTAACTGTTCTGCAACAAAAATAATGTAGTAAGAAGAGTAATTTTAAAATTTGGAACAAACATTATATAATGAGATTTTTTTTATCCCAAAATCTCACCTTGAAATATTTAACTGACTGTCTTGACGTAGATTCCATATGGCTCCAGAACTGTATTTTTAACTACATTTTAAACTCAGAGAATCACATCAGAGTAATTTTTTCCCATAATCTACAGCTGCATGTCAACATAAAATTAAGTGGAGTTCATATACAGACTATACTTTAAAGCTACACTGTAATTCAGATTAGGACTTTGGACATTTAAGTTTCTGTGTGACTCAACAGAAAAGAACACAAACTCACAAGCCAAAGAAAATACAACATAAGAAAATAGAAAGGGAACAAAACTCTCAAGAACAGATCCAGATGAGAAGACATAAAAGCTTTCTGAGGAGTTGTTAAATCACTTTTTTATCCCAGCTTTATTTCCTTATTGTTTCAGATTTGCAATATCCCTTCTTGTTCTTCTAGAGTTCCACTGACTTTTCTTCATTTTAAAGCTCCTTTTTTGTACACGGACTCAGAATCAATTATTTGTGATATGCACTTGTTAGCTGCTGTGTGGTTAAAGCACTGTGTGTGAGTAGCTGAGTGAAAATGAGTATGACGAAAAGGTGGGGGGCACGTAACCGATTATAATACTTATGTGGGTTTTAGTTTGATAGCCCTGAAGGCCATTCTGATACCTGCTTACTTGATTTATATACCAGCACATGGATAGAAGAGAGTAAAGATCCTTCTCAAATATTTGCCAAAGGATCCTTACTTTAAAGTTTAAGGAAGCACAGTATCAATACTACCAGTTTCATGTTTTTATATTTAATTATGTTAAAGGCATTAAATCTGTATATTTTGAATTATACTTTTGGATGTTAGTGATATATTTCTACAATCTTGATTTGGAAATCAGTTTCATGTTTTTTGATGACAAAATTATGATACTTCCATATCTCAGATTGAAACTGAGGTACACTTTAGTTGATTTAAAAATCATAATGTTTCAGTCAGTTAAATTTGTGTTTCTTTGAGCATAATAATAAGCATAAACAGAATATAGTTGCAAAGAGGACACACAAATGGAGAGAAGGGGATAAAACAAGCAGCAACAAGATTCCTTATCTTTTGCTTTAAGATTCCTGGGGGGGAAAAAATGTTATTTCAGTTTGCCAAGCACAAAAGAAAATTCCTACCCGTAGGTTCTGAGGTCCTTGGAGGATCCCTCTGCCTTTGTGTTATCTTCCGCAGTGGCGAGCACTGAACGCAATGGAGCTGATGCAGTGCAGCTACAATGCAGGAGGAAGCTGGCAGGATATTGTCTGATAGGGGGCTGAGGTTCTGGAATTGATTTCACTCCTTGATGTGAAGTTGGCTGAAACTGTTGATAACAGTGCACCCATTTTCCTCTGATGTTTTCACAAGTGGGGGAAGAGTTTAGACTGTAGTAACTGCTACAAAGATGAATTTAGCAGTAATTTTATGGCTGTTGCCCTTTATGGCTTTGCTCTCATGCCTGATGTTATAGAATTTAAGGCCTGAGGAGACCATCGTAGGCATGTAGCTGGGCTTTTTGTCCACTATATGCTACCGGATTTTTCTCAATAATTCCTACTTCAAACCTCAAGCTATTTAAATGGACAAACATGGTCTGACTGGCAACATCGTGCTTCATCCTTATTTCCAAAGCAAGGTCTTGGTGCAGGGTCTTGGCGCTTGGTGTCCTAGTGGCAATAAATGATGGAGGTGATTCTCCTGTTGGTTCTTCCTCTACATGACTGCATTTATATTGTAATAATTTTCTGGTGCTGCCAGTAGTATTGGCTCCTGTGAGCGTGAGAGGATGCTGGCTGTCTTGGTGTCATGGGTGTAATAGATAAGGAGCTGTTGCAAGCACCCTGTGCTGAACCGGTCAGCTCTCAGACCTACTGCAATAACCGCAATATTTTGCACTAAAGACTCTTGCTGGCTCCTGATTCTCACAGGGCTCCCTATACAAAATGTACTTATGAAAGAATTATTCCGTATGTGATTATCAGAAAAGCATGTATACAAACCCTTTTTAAAGCCCTACTCAATTTTTCTTTTTTATATTGTTTGATTACAAGGATCAAGTCGTGTTTAGAATCATCTGACAGGAATTTGCCGGAGCAATTTAATAAGCCCCTTAAAGCTTAGGAAATAAATTTCTCCATTATTGCTAGGTTAGTACAGTGTTCTGCAGGTATTAATGTTCATATTTTCTTGTGAGTTACAATCCCTAGAGAATATTAGGATGAAAAGTATAGAGTCTTCTGAAAAAAAATAAAAATAAAAAAAGGAAAAAAAATCACTCCATAAATTTCATACATTATTGAGTCCTCAATAGAAAACACATTTGAAGAATTTATGAAGCTTGATTTGATAGCAAGAATTCTTTGGATACCAGCCATTCAACAGTCAGAAAATATGTCACCATTTTTATTTGTAAGCATAAGCAAAACTTTCATGCTTATCTGTTCTCCTTTTATGTAGTGTGAAATAAAATGCTATAATATGTCATATAATATGACTGGCTACTTCCTTTCTAAAACATAAAGATTATGACTTTGGTTAACAAGAGTATTTTAAAGTCTAAATGTGTTCGCTTATAATACAGAACATTATTCTCCTGAAAGAAATGTCATGCTTTAGCAGTCAGTTTAGTCGTAACAGCTTTTTTTTTTTCCTTCAATATAGAGAGCTTTTACTTAAAAATGAGATAGATGCTCTGACTTTAACATAAGAGGAAGAGTTTTTTGTGTACGTTTGCTCAAGACTACTAATATGAAGATTTAAATTTATGTGAAGACTCACATCAATTTCATTTAACTTTCTTTTTAAAATTAGTTTCTAGGTAAGCTCCAAGGTCACCAACTGGGATATTTTCAGTCATAAAACTTCTTGAAATGGATTATAAAATCTTCTGTTGTGTTCACTTTCTTAGTTATCCTTGCTGCAATGTATGTAAATCTCATAGCTCATGTATTTTTTTTTTTCCAGTTTCCCTTATTACATGATGCCTTGTGATCAGTACATATAGCAATGTAGGGAAGATCTAGATACATTTTGTTTTTAATTTAACTTTGAATACTATTCACTTTTACTATCACACATTTGAATTCTACAAAGAGATAAAAAACATGTGATTTTTTTCTATCTGAAAAACTTTGGCTGTTGCAGCACTTGAGGTCGCAAGAAAAAAAAACCCAGACAATAATGGACTCAGATATGAGTGGAGATCTGAGCTACTGGGTGAAGATACAGGGACATCTCGAATGTGCATATTGAGATCCACATTGTCAGTGTGTGAGAGATGGATAGAGGCGGCTTGAGCTGCCAGAAGAATGAAGCGCGTGTTCAGCCTTCGCTTATTTGGATATGGCTGAAAAGTAAATCCAATTACATAAAAATAATATTGAAGAATGAATGGAGTGTTTAAGTGTTCTCTGAAGTTAATTCAAGTGCTTGTCTTTGAACATGTGCTTCTTGACATCTGTATACTTCTGCCACCAACCTATTCTTACTTTATCACGTATAGAGAAAGCCTAATATTTCTGAGGATCATTAGTGGATATTTGCAAAAGTTGTCGTTTGAGTCATATCTTTAACTCTTGCATGAATTTTTCCAGGAATATACCCAGTAAAAGTTCTTGTGTAAATCACTGACATTGGGAGAAAAAATTAAATTTTAGCCTCAGTAAAGCCAAATTATGAAGGATTATTTGCTACAAATGACCAATTTTCTGCATTTCTAATGCTTTATTTATTTATTTATTTAATCAGGACAGGAAAATCAATTATAGTCAAGTCCATTAGATATCTAGGGAAGAATATATAAAGGAAAGCTACTTAAATCAATAAGGTGCACCTGTATAAAAGGTCTGAATTAATATTCCAGACAATAGGCTGTTTCATAGCCAGGCTGACTGCTGGGGGACAGCAGTAGTCCCTAACATACGTAGTGGCAGGCTCTCCCATCCTCTTTACCCAGCAATGCAATGCTGCAGAGAACTAAGCCCAGTAGGATCATACTTTCTAACAAAGTATCCAATGAGTATGGAAATGGAGGAGAGGGAAATGGTGTGAAAAGGAGGAGAAAGGAGCAACAGCAACAGCTACCTTATTTACTTTTTTCACTGAGGCAGCATAACTCAGGTTTGCTTCTGCTGTCGAGAAGTCTTTGACCAGTTCTGGCCATACATACCAGTGATTCCGTCCATAAAGTTGTTTTTCAGGGCAAATATTAACTTTTCTACTAAAGTTTATTCTCTTGATAGGTTCAGTTTCTTAATTAATGTTATTTTAAATTGCATGAAAGTGTTCTTTACTCAAACAGAATCTTTACCATATATTTTAGAAGACTAAATCTCAAAGCCGTGATTCCTCACTTTTTATTCCCAGTAATGGAATTTGTCTCTCCTTTTGTAATGTGATTCTCAGGTCACATTAGCAACTTATAAGAAGCTCCATTAAAATGGAAATGAGCAAATAGGCCTTTTCTGTGATGAAGAGACTACATCTCCATTTAGGAATTGGTATATGATATGAAACTGAGAGTCGTGTTCAGATTTTTTCCCAGTAACTCCAGTAAAAAGTCAGAGAAGTCAGTGAACTGCTCTGGATTCAAATTTATGTAGGATAGCAGAATCTGGAGTCATAACTCTCTCACTAATTTAGCTACTTATAATTCTTAAAAATTAGCCTTTCCAGGCATTGTTTGGATTCTCATGTCATTCCATATGACTGAGGATATCTTAGTCTACAGAGGGTGTCCTTAGGCCAAGTTAGGAGGCATGCTGGCTCTCTGTTTGTACTTTTCTGCTTGTATAAGGGGATCAGTCCGGCCTCTTAAGGAAATGGGAGCCCTGATCCAAATTGCTCTAATTCTGATTAGTTCTGCAAAATCAACAGAAGCCTTGTATTTCCCCATCTGAACAGTGGCACTTTACCACGGAGGTGACCTTTCCATGTTATTTTTTACTGCTCAGTCAGATTCCAGTTTTGGCACAGGTTACTCACTTAAAAAGTTATACAATAGCTGTGTTTTGAGGAGCAGGAGGGGGCAAGTGTGAAAGAAGAAAAGACATACTAAACACAGCAATGTTTAGTATGGGTGTAACTGTTTTTTCCTCAGCAAATCAGATGGGAAGAAGCCTCTTGGGGTGATTTCTTGTAAAGAGGAGGTGCCAAGGGGTCGGCCTGTGCATTGCTCTCAGGGAAGGGCTTGTAAAGGAGCTCACGGATAGCACACAGAGGGGAAAGAGCAGAGTGGTGTATCCTGGCCAGCTTCTCCCTGCCATGTATCCTCTACAGACCTTAGACAGCACCTGTGCCATACCCTACCATTGCTGTGAGAGAAGATATTGTCCCCATTTTTTGGAAGGAACCGAGTCTGGCACCTCAGTGATTTGACCAGCCACTCTCCTTGTGCCAGGCATTGCTGCAATTGCGTCATGATTGCTTTATGTTATGTTATCTTCATACTATTGCCTTTATGATATTACCATGTCTCTTCTGCTGACTGATGTTGTTCTTTGAGCCACAAAGCAGGTTTCCATACCAGTCCTGACTTTCTTCTAAGAGGAAAATTTTTACGCAGTCACAGAAAAAAAGCTTAAAAATGTAGCCTAAGTGAAACTTACGGGATAAAACAAGGAACTATAAAAAGAGAACATTACTTGAAAAAAAAAAATCAGTAAGCCATTTATTTCTGTGTGTCTGATTCACGATTTAGAATGGTTTTTGTCAGTTCCGTTCCTTTTTATTTTTTTTCTGCAAATTAAAGAGAATTTGTTTTGGAGAGTGTAACCTTGTCATTTGACAGCAAAACCTAATATATACGATAGGTACTCTTTGAGGGACTAGCCAATATACTTAAAAACAAGAACTTCTCTTGGGATGATTTTTAAAGAGAGAACTGCTAGTGTGCTCTTATATAACTAGGTCTGCTGTGAGAATTGCCCGGCGAGGCAGAGAACAAAGTCCCTTTGTCTCGCAGGCTTTGATGACCTCATGTGCAACATGCAATAACTGCTTCATTCAGAAAGAAACACATTCTCACAGGACGCTGTCAAGCACGTTTACATGAAGAACTTCATGATTTCATGAAGCGATAGAGGTTGCTGTTATTAGATATAATAACATGAATAGAAAATTCACCTCAGCAGGAAAAACATTGCTTCAGTTTACTGTAGGAGTAAGAAGACTCTTTCTAGAATATCAGATCACTGTTAGTGATCTGATTTGAGGTTTTATATATTAATAAGAGCAACCTTGAGAAGCCAGATGGGACCCTTCACACATACACACAACTGACTGATCTCCTGCCCTCCACAATGCAGAGCAGTCCCTTTTGTTTTCTGCCTTCTGGAAAACATTTGTAACCTTGTCTCCTCATATAAATGTCCTGTCTGATTTGCATATTTGTTAAAGTTATTGCCATAATTGTGTCAACTTCCTCCAACCCTCACAAGGCTATGACGGGAATTCACCTGTTCTTGTAGGTGCGCCAGCTGTCGTGGAGAGCAGTCAGAGGACCTCCTATATGGCAGCTGTGCAACGGCCATTTTCCCCCTGCCCTTGTCCTTAAAAATCAGGAGATGTGATACCTGAAAGGTTCTCAGCAGCCGATAAGAGATCATTAATTTACCATGTGCTTTAAACACTATGCTGACGTTTCCCTAAGTAAAAGAATAAAACTGCATGTGTCAAAGTCTGCATTTCAGTCAGGATTAACACAAAATATGTAAATAAAGAGATTATCTTTTACAGAGCAAAATATTTAGCTTTTTAGCTTCAAAGATTATTTTGGATGTGAACTGAAAAAAGAACAAGGTTCTGTATCTTTAAGAGAAGCTCCTGATTTAAGAACTGTTTGTTGTTTCTGGGGAAAAAGGACGCTGATTACGAAATTAATGTCATCTTATACAACCCAGTCAAGATCACTGTAGTACTGACTTATGCCTTAATAAAGGTTTCTTTGTTGTTTGTAAAAAATGGGTTTTATTTTCCAACAGTCAGAGCTAGAAATCTGTTCCTTACCAAAAATGTCAGTCTCAAGGCTGACTGCTTTCTGTGGAGGAAAGCTGGCTGCACACTGAACCTTCTTAAATTGGATATTTGGACCTTCAGGTCACAGCCTGTTTTGGCGAGGCAAAAGGTAGTGTTTGACAGGGACAGTTCACAGGGAGGCATCTGTAAATCCCATTTTCCCTTGGTGCTTATGACAGGCTGCTGTTAAGCAGCTGATGTAAGTACTCTGTGTATCCAAGAGTTAAACTACGGTGGAATTTCCAAATGCTGCCGCAGGGACTTTGGGCACGAGGCAATGATACCCCGTGGCGCAGTCAGGCACACGCTCCACACACGCACGTGGGGGAAGTTGGTATCTGATACTGGGACAACTTGAATGTAACTTTTCATAAAGGAATCTCTTTCCCCCTTTTATCTTCTTCCTTGCTATGCGTGTTATCTTCAGACTAGTCTCAGTCTCCACTGAAATCCTGCAGGCTGGAGGATTTCTCCTTTTGTAAAAGAGAAGACAGTTCATTATTTGAATAGGTGATTGTGCTTTTCTTAATCAAACAAAGATTATATGAGAAGTCTACAGTACTCTGCTAGGAGAAAAAGAAACAGTTTTGCAAGAAGGAGAGGCAGTTATTGGCAGATGTTAAAGAGTTCAGCTCTTGGGATTTCCTAAATAAATGCATTCTCCACTAGTAGTCCAGCCTTCTTTTCTTCTTGGCTGCCTACACTGCTTTGAAGTCCCTGGCAGATGACAGGATCTGGGGGAGGACAGAGCTGCAGCCACCTTGTTCCTGGACCAGAAAAAAGACTGCAATGTGCAAGCCGTGATTCTTCTCTCATCATTATGCAAGCGGTCTGAGGAGCTGCTGCTTGCATTTTAGCAATTTCACCATTTCATTTCTGTTTTTCCTGAGGCTTCACGTTAAATTATTATCAGAACTTACTACTGACATACTAGCAATTGCTATGTGTGTGTGTAATATATATACGTGTATGTGTGTTTGTGTGTGTGTGTGTGTGTTAAAAATACATTTTTGCTATATATACACATAGAAACCCCATCTTGTCATTGCTCTCAAGGTAGTATAAGATTTTGGCAGATTTTATACTCCAAACCTAATAGTTTCACGTCAGGAGAGAGCTTCAAGGTTGTGTGGAAAGGACTCCTGGGAGGCAGCATCTGGAGGCCAAGAATTTTCATATTACAATGGATATAGCTGTTCTCACACAAGAGCTTCACAATAGCTCTTCCACATTATCCTTTCCATTTTGGGCAAGGTGCAGAAATTTCAGTCTACAGTTTAGCTCTTTCCAGGGACATTCAAAAGCAAAATTAATTAGACACAAGCTTATTAAAGCTTTTTTAACTTTATCTCTTTGCTTAGGGGATCAAGCTGAAAGCAAGAGCTTAATCTGGAATATAGCAACCAGTCTGAATGCAGCACTTACTGGTTAATGTTTCCCTCCTGACACTGAGTTACCTCCTATTGTCAGGTGACTCCAGCAGCTATGCACAGTTTGGAGTCACAAGAAAAAACTTCCAGAAATAAAGCTGTTTCTAATTTTCCAATATTTCTACTGGGACCTGCAGCATAGTCCCCTTTATAAACCAAATACCCCAAGTAGAAGCCACCTTACATTTTTAGGTAAGCAAAGTATGAATGAGGATGTTTCCTCTGTGAGAGCAGAGGAGCAGAGGAGAACAAGCCCTGCATTTGAAAAGAAAGCTGAAGTTCTCATGTCAGAGAAACCATGAACCAAAGGTAGGCCAATTCTCCAAGTCATTATAGTTTTTATATCCTGTTTGCCCTGAGTCTGTTCAACGTGCACGTTGGTACGCTGATGATGTTGTAAACATAAGCCAAAGTATGCAGAGATCTGATGGCCAGTGATGCACTAATTTATATTCTATCAGTGACACACAATTTTGAAAGACAGTTTCTCTGCAAGATAAATAACAAGTCCATAGGTCAGAATGAATTGGGGAAAAAGTGAAAGAAGCTTCATCTTTCAGCAAAAAATGACGCAGTGCTGTGCCACCTGCTGTAGGTGACCCTGCGTGTGCAGGGGGGTTGGACTAGATGATCTCTAGAGGTCCCTTCCAACCTTAAGCATTCTGTGATTCTAGGATTCTATGATCTGTAAAAGAAATTTTTACTTGCAAAGTACATTCAGAGAAGCACAGGTGGCAAGCTGATGCCTCGTGACTATCGGCTTAACATCAAGTGAATGGAGCTCAGTGCTTTGACTAGTATTTTTCCAAAATGGAAAAAGAATCTAATGAAATAATTTCAAATTTAGGACAACAAAAAAAAGCTTAAGATCTAAACTTCTGTTTTTCCTTTTATTGCTCTCTGATTCATTTTCCTTTTACCTATGGTAGAGAGCCTAGAAGTGTAACAGATCCTGGTTACATTAGTGATTTTTTTTTGGTTTGTTTCTTTTTTTTTTGCTATTGTTTTCTGGAATTTAAGATATATCTACATTATCAAGAAGAGTGGCCTAGCAGGATGGGCTCTGTGGAACAGAACAGACAGTGAGGACCTTTGTCTGCGCTGTTTACTTTTCAATCATTTAACTTCAAACTAAATTTAGTCTGACCCCATGAACTGAATGCCAATTAGCAGCTGAAGTTTATTAGCTGTAATCCCGGAATGCAACTTCCAGTTCTGTTCTACCTAAAAGGAATTGAGTTCAGGCACTTTGAGGGCTGTCTGCCACACAGAGCAAGGTGAGGTGAGTGAGAGCAACTGAGAAATCCACTTCAGAACCCTGCTTCTGATGCAAACTAAAAGTCTCACATAGATGCACTCTTAAATGCCTAAACATAAATTCAAGTCTTTCAATTGGCCTCCAGAGGGGAATACTCATTTCACTTCTTTTTTCTTTGCAAGGTTCTTTGGTATCCTTGAACATGACGCACTGCATGGAGAGAATTAGAGATAGACATAGATAGATAATGCAAACAAGGAATACAAATTTTATGGAGATTCCTGTTACAGTAAGAAAGCAATGGCATGGAAAATGGAAACACCCCTAAATAAGCTAATTATGTTTCCTAAAATATTGTTATTTATCAGTTATTGAGATTCATATGTTTCCCCTGATGTTCAAGAGAAATTGATCTTAATTGCAAATACCTTTTTAAAACATTTTTGAGAGAAATATTTATTTTAAAAATATTCAGAACTTGCAAAATCCCCTTTTTTTTTCTTTTTTTTTCTTTTTTTGTCTTCTTCTACAATCTAGTCTAACTTTCTAATTTGCTGCCTTTGCATGGAGGAGGAGTGGTACCCTAAACTAATTTTACTTTCAAGTTTGTCCAAATCAATGCCAATACTGCACTTCTGAAAATCCTGATCTTTCTAGCGCATTGCTGAAAAATTGCACCTCCATTAACGGAGACTACTGCAGCTAGATGTATTCATGAAATCATGCTGATTTATAGAAATAAATATCTTGGTATCACTTGTGTAAAAATTTGTTCTTAGAAGATTGAAGTTGCTGCAGGAACCACATGGTCATAAATGAGCAGAGAATCCAGTGTTTAGATTCTAGCCCTTTGGCCTCATTAATTCTTACACATGAGACCAAAACAAGTTTGACTTTGTTTTTAATACCTTAGTTTGTGGGCTGTTAAATGCTTTTTAATTTACTACAAGATGATTCAATATGTTAGTTTATTATTGACCAGATTTAGCATTCTATATTGTTCCTCTAATGGCTCTTCATTAAGAATTAATATATTTGTTCTGCTCTCTGCCAGGAAATGAAGACAAGGGATGAAAAATATTCTATTTGAATTCTGACTAATTAAAGGGAAATAATTTAGCAAAAGGTTCAATCACTTCTTAGTTTACTGCAGAGGAAGATTGGGAGGGAAAGATGCAGGGAATCCAAAAGACCTCTGCCGTAAGGAAGCTTACTGGAGCATTTAGTTGAACCTATAATCCCTGTATTTTCCTATGTTGTTATAGATAATTAGTCCAGCTATGGCAATTTAGCAACTGCCTTCATTTCTATTTAACTAAATTGCAAACAACCTCATGACCTGTGTATTCTTCAAAGCTAATAGGAATATTTTTTACTACTTACAGAGTTAAGTCACTTTGCAAAGGGCTAAATAACTGGCTAAATCTACATTTTAATTCTGTGCCAAGTGATAACATTAATAAGAGGAAACCCAGTACCTTTGCACAGTACCTTTGCAGCTGATAATGATTAAGGCAGTTAGGAGACCGAGCGTTTACTTATAGCATTACTTTACAAATCTAATGCCTCCCACATGGAAATAAACACATTGGCAGGAGTGACTAGTGTTTTGTATAGCTGTATTATACTGTGAAATTTAAATCACTGGTAGCAAGAGATCAGTTAATGTAGAAATATCCACCTTTAGAAAAAGAGTTTCTGTATTTTCTTCTTAGAATACCAGAAAAGTAGACATATCTTCACCTACTTTCTCAACTGATGTTGCTAGAAGCAAAATAATCTGGGTATTATCAGAGTGGTTATTGGAATAAGCATAATTATACACAAGAAAGTAACTAGTTCAGGCATGACTACCAAAGATTAATTCACTCCAATGCCATTGCACTCCATGTAATTCTTGGCAACATCTGCTAAATCTTACCAGTTACCGGTGTATTTGTTTACCAGTTACCAGTGTATTTAGAGCTACTTGATTGAATTCAGCTATGAATTGACTCCTGAATTGCTTTATCTTTCCAAATCTTTCTATAATTTAAAGGATAGTGAGATATACATTGCTTTCACTAACACCCCAACAATCTGTATCTTAAAGTAGGGTAGTAGACATGAGAGCGTAGAAATCACATGGGACAAAGTGGTTTTGGTCAGGTGGAAACAAGCATCTTTGACTTACTTCTGAGGCATAAATTCTTCTCTGTATCAAAATCACAAATGCTGTATCATTGTATTTCTCCATAGGATGTGGAAAATAAGCAGAATATTCCTGATATAGAATGGTAATTCTCAAGTTCTGAAAGCTTATTGTACTGCCCCCCTACTGGTAGTCACCCCCACAGAAAGTCTCATGTTATTACTTCTGAAAATTTGTCTACCAAAGATCAGAGATACGAAAGTTTTTTTATTTGCTCATCTGGGCATATATTGCTTCTGAGAAGACAGTCATGGAAATAGATTTTGGTCCCACATTTGAAATCTCTCTCACATCACACATTAAAATGAGCTCAGCAGAAAACCAGAAATGTTCATAGCAGCTCTGGATATCTTTTGCCTTCCTCTGAAAATTCAGTGCTTCTTAGCATCCTTCCTTTAGCGGACACAGATGTAGAATAAGATTCATAATACACGAGTTCCCTGAGCAGAGATTCCTTTATTCAGAAAGGAAAAGATAGCCTAGCATTATGTTCTTCCACAGTATAAAGGATGGACAATGAACACTGAAGAGCTATTCTTTGGGCAATTTCCTTTTTTCTCTCTCATATCCTGGCTGCCATTGCTTGGAATTTCATGGCTCTGTCAAACAGCCCTGAAAGTGACAGCAAAGAGCACAGAAATATGGAGTTAATTTTTTTTTTTTTCTTCTGTCTTGCAAATAATCTGCCTAGATTAGTTTGTTTACTAGCTGACTGAAACTCCTGTTATTTATTTATTTATTTATTTTTCCCCAGAATACCTGATAATTAGCTTGACGTTCTGTCCTTTGACTGAAGGCTTAGTCCATGAGCTCAGCCTAAGCAGTGAAGAGCAAAAGGACTTTTCCTGTTCCATTCGCCTCTCCTTTCAACGAATTGCCCTTAAGGCATTTGGTCCTTATTTTCCTTTTCCTTCTGATTTGGAGAGATGGAGTGATTTGTATGTGTGGGAGGTTTTCACTGCACACTAATTGTGGCCTGTCTTCCGACATGGCATACTCTGCTTATTTCTTCAGAGTGGCCCATGATTTCTTAAACATTAGAAAGTTCTAAATAACCTCCAGCATTAAATAATGAATTTTAAAAATGTGACAGAAAATATGATGGGTGCATAGGAAAGTGAGACTGGAAAAGAAATGTGAGGAAAATAACTGCGGGGGGTCGTGGAAGTCAGGGATGAGGAAAAATGTATTTGGTTATTTAATTCAACAGGGCAGAGAATGAGGCCTTGGCACAAAACTGCTTCAGGGGGGTCTGTCCACTCTCTTTTAGATCAGTCTGCGCTTTGAAGAGCAGGATCAGTAACATTTCCAGGAATAAGTCTTTGGCATGTTCCACACGCAAGTGTATTTGTAGAAGCTCATAAAAAATTGCTTACTTAATGATTCAGTTTATATGCTATGCCTCTTTGTCACATAGTTAAGCATCATCTCCTAAAGCAATGCTGTAGCAAAAAGAGGTAATAAGATTTTTGAAAGTATAAAAAAAGGAATATTGCTTAGGGTTCCAGAGGTGATTTTCAGTTGGCCTGGCCTAGCTCTCTGTACCTAGTTTTGAGATATCATTTAAGATATATTAAATCAATTTAGCTGATTATGTTATGTTTTTCAGCACAGGCATTGGGTTTTTAGGACTATTGAATGCAGCTGAACTCTGAGGAAATGCAAGATGCTTTGAGGGAACTTCTGGACCCTCCCAAACATATTCCTGTCAATAGACGTAGAAGAGCTGGAGTTGACTACTATACATATACCACAGCTAAATGTAGACCTAAATTAGTTTGCTCCAGAGGAGCTAAATATCTGATCATTACCCTTCAGTTTGCTGTATAAGGACAAATGAGAGTAGTGTGGCCTAAGTCTTATTTAAAGCCCTTGTACCCAACTTGAAAAAACAGTTTTGAAAATTTCATTGAGGTTTCTGTCAGTCATATAAGGAAACTCATATTTTCCCAAAGTAACAGTAAGTAGCAACTGAAACGTATCAAGAGATGTGGAAGACTACCTGCCATTAAATCCAGACCTTTTATAACCAAGAAATACAAATACGGATTTTATCACAGAACTATTTCCTGAAAATTGTGTGGCTGAGATCATGTAGAAAACACAAGGTTTTTGAAACACGTAAAGGTCTGGTATTTGTCTCTCTCTCTCTCTCTCTCTTTTTTTTTTTTTTTTTTTTTCCTACCAAAATCTGCACCTACAGCAACATAAATGAGCATTCATGCAAGGCAGTTATTCCTAATTGTCCTTACATATCCTTTATATGAGAATAGAGCTAATCTTTGAAGCTCTTTTCCCTGGATTGTGATACTGCCCTCTAAGGGGCAAACTGGTGTCCTTTTCTCTTTTGTCACAACTGTGCCGGGTCCTAAACCCCAGCAGCGGTAAGTTACCACACGGATAATATACCTACCTGCTGGGCCACACGTGGCCAGCTGTCGCTACCACTCCGAAAAGTACAACAGACCTAATTAGCACAGTAATGGCTTTTCCACCCATATACTCCCTGAGTGACGGTTTAATAAGGAGCTCCATAGTGATCCTATAAATCAGAACCTGCTTACGCCATAACAAGATATGACGAAAGTGTTCTGAAAATCAATTCTGAGGGATTTCAGTATTTAATATTTCCAGTGGATGAACATTTTCATCTGTTTACACTAAACGTATTTTGCAATGTGTATTTGAAAGTCATGACATGAATAGCTGTTGGTATTTTTCTGGTGCAGTGATTTAAGAATGACGCAAATATGTACGAAGTGAGTGCTGAGTGAAAAGAGTTATAGTTCTGTAGCTTTGTAAAATTGTCTAATAACAGGAACTATTCCACGAAAATAGATTTGCACTGCACACAGCTATAGAATCAGAAGTCTTTAGAACATCAGAAATCCTCAATTTGGCCTCAATTTTGTACTTAATATGCAAATTTAATATCTGTAAAACAGCTCCAACAGAATTAATTGGATCCCTGTACTTCAAATGAAATAACTTGAAAGTAAGCCACAGAGCACAAACTTGTTGACTTTTAATAAGGTCCATTTATATTTTTGAGCAAATTGGGACCTGATCCAATAAAGCAATTGTGCACAAACTTTGAAGTAGAAAAGGTGTTTAAAAGCTTTGTTGAATCCCCATTTTAAGGATATATACGGTTAGAAATTATAGTCTGCTTTTAATGCAGATTGCAATTATAATACTTCAATCCTTTAATTCCAGGAGAAAAAAGCATCTCAGATTTGTCAGGCCTGATAGATAGTATTTATTTATTTTGTATATATATACTGTATATAATTTGTAAATATATTTTGTATTTCTGTCTTTCATGGATAAGATGCCTAAATGTGGTCTTACATGAAATATCACCCCAAATAATTCAGCCTTGTCATTTCTAATCCCCCAAACCACCAAAATAATGGAAAGATGTGACCAAAAATATACACAGTGAAGAAGGAGAAGATTAGTTTTTTGTCTTTTTTTAATTAAAGTTTGAACAGGTTTTATTAAGATTATTTATATGGTGGTTGATATGAGCCTATTTCTGTCTATAGATGCATAACATGACAATTTCTTATTCCCATTACATTTGAAATATTTTTTTGATTATATTTGAAATATTTTGAAGGTTACTGCAGTCCCTACACTGTTCTTGTTGATCTATCTGTTGTACTCATAAGTTTTTCAGTCATCATATTCTAGGCAGCTTAGCTGTTACTTGTAAGTAGCAGTAGCAAGAGGCAGACAAACAATTATTTTTCTTCAATGCAATACATGTTTTGTTTGGCCTCTTTTGGATCCAAAAGCACCCTTTTAGTTCTGCGTCTGCATGCATGCACTCAGATTCACCATGCTGAATAGGAAACTGGAGACAAAATGACAATACGGAGAGAGCAAAGGGATTCAGAAGAATTAAATTTATTGTGCAAGCGTATAAGAATTACGATGTTTTCTATTCTCTCTACAGATGCTTGCAGAATGCCTCAGAAGATTGAATCCTCAGTCATAGCTGAGACTCATAACCGTTACTGAAATGAAAATAAAGAGAAATAGAAAATAAAAGAGACAAGTAGCACAGTCTCTCAAAACACAAAACCAGTTCAAGAGAAAATATGTTGCAATTTTAAGTCATTGAAGATGAGGTAATTTTGATCCTTCAAAACTCTCAAATGAGTAGACACCAGTAGAAAAGTTAAGTAACACAGACCTCTCATGAGAAATTATCATAATAAGACATTGAGTGCCCTTCAAACACTTTCAGTGTGTTAGTAACAATGCTGTATAACATACGAGAAGTGTTCCAGAAATTATTTCAACCAAGAGGAAAGATGTACCAGTTTGACTGTACAACCATCTCAACTAATGTATTCCTATTTATCAATTGAAGAACATTTCTTAAGGTTAAGTCAAATACTCTTACACATTCTACCATAGGCAAATAGAACAGAAAGTCATCTTCATGTTTTAAAACAGCTTTTTACATACTTGAAGAAAAAGTTAAGTCTCCCTTCAGGTTTGTCCTCTTCGGATTAAGCAAACCCAGTCATTTCAATACCTGCCAGCAGAGCAAGTTTTCTACACCCATGCTCATCCTAAACAATCTCCATTTTGCCAATAATCTCTTAAGTTATAGCGTGTAAAACTGGGTACAATATTCTAGCTAAGAGTTTATTGTGATAATAGAGAGAACAATGAGGAAAAAATGTTTCCACATGCCCTAGGCGCTACTTCTCTGTGTGTATATATGTATATATATTTTTTTTGTGATAGCATCACATTGCTCATTCTAGCTCTGCTTTTGATTCATATTACTTTCTATGTCATTTTCTTCCATAGCTAGTCTGTGCCTGCCTATTTACAATATCTTTCCCCATGTAAATAACACATTATTTTTCCCTGACCCTATCTACAATTTGTGAAGATTTCTTTTTCTTTGAATCTCATACTAATAAAGTACTTTCCCTGGTGATGTCTTCATATTTAATGAGCACACCTTGTGTTGCTTTCTCCATGCCATTAATACAAACATTTAATAGTTCTTCTACCCAACAGAGAACCTTCGGAGAGTAGAAATAGTTCAGTTTTCTATTTACCTGTGGCATTTTCATTTATACCAAGGGTGTTATTCTGTTTGTTTGTTTCCCTAAAGGACAGGCGTATAAGACAGTGTTGAACACCCTCTAGAACTGTGATCTGAGATCTGCTGATTCTCTTCAACTATTACCTGTGCTAGGAGAAAATGAAATTGGTTTCGTTTCATTCACTCTCAACAAGCAGAAGCTGGTGGTTATTCATCTCACTGTCTTATTCAGTGTTTTCACAAATCACTTCCTTACTTGCTCCAGTGTGTTTCCAGGAATGGAAGTTAGAGTAATACGGCAATTTTCTAGTACCTCCTTTATGCAACAAAGCACCACTTCTGCCTTTTGGAATGTTTTGGTATTAATCCTACCAGCCACGTACCTAGCATATTTCAGTTCTGCTTCATAGAATAACTGTGTAATTCCAACATAGATCATTACTGTGGGAAAAAGGGCAGAGCTCAATTTTGGTTCTATTGCACCATCATGCTTTTAAAATTGTTTTTACTTGTATAATCATTATAGACTCACACTGGCACATTGTTCAAAAAAAAAAAAAAAAAAAAAAAATTATCCCTTAAAGGAGATTTGGATATGCGACAGAAATTTGAAGTATGTTGTACTTGAACTTTTTTTTTTTTTTTTTGGTCCATCCAGAGCTTAACAGGGATTCCCTTTATATTAAAGAAGATTCAGACCAAAAGAGGAGTCTTCCTTTTTTTTTTTTTTTAATGGATGTAATGGATTGTTCCTACATTTGCAAATAATAAAAGATTAATAACTTGCATTTTTATGGATGTACTTCACTTTTAACTTCCATGCATATGTGTTCTTAGAGATGAACAATGTTCATACAAAGGCTGATACTAGGGATGCTTGTTTAAAAAAATGCTGATTGTCATTTGTACTCCTGTGTATTTTCAGAAAGAAAATAGAGATTCATACAAAGTAAATGATAAAACCTGAGGCTGAGACCAGAAGAAAGTCTGAAAACTTTACAAATGTAATTCTAACCTGTGTGCATGATGTCATTTTTCCGTCCTTTTAGATCACTGTGTATTAAACTTTAGTACACTAGGATTTTTGGCAAACATTACAAACTTTCAGCAAATTAAAAGTATTGATGGCTATTCACATGTTCTTTAATCATAACATTTCACAGGCTATTTATCAGAGACATTAGCTGATTTATTTGAAATTCTCTCAAATACCTCTTAAATGATAAGGCTTATTCTGTTCAAGTATACAGATAATTCTCATTAGCACCAGTGGGAGTTACATCTGTACATCAAAGGAATAAGAGAGTTATTTGTCTATTAAGGGTACAGAGGCTCTTTAGAAACACAAGTTTATGAGTGTATTTTGACCGTCTCACAATCCTCGACACTAATGTAGGGCTTCCTTTAACTTTTGCCTTATTATTTTAAGGAATCAGAGTTTTAAATGTTTGATCATATATTCCTACAGCTCAAATGCATTGTAATGGATCTAACTGAGAGAAATCAGTGAAAAACATACACATATAAGTCTCTCATAAATCAGTGCTTATGAAGGATACCAACAGTTCTAAGTAGCCTAAAGATACACAGAAAAACTATGGCCAAAAATGCAGCTACTTTTGTGGCCTGCTAGCTAGTCCTAAAGTCGAGAATTTCCGAGAAATCAGGTCCTTGGAGTGCAGAAGGATTAAGAAATACAGTTGCTTAACTCCCTCTGGCAGGAAAGTGATTTAAGAGCTGGAGTGTCATCCATGCTCTTAAGTATCTCCTCCTTGCTGACTATCAGGGCAAGTTAAGCACTTTGCTCATGCATGTTCTTTGGAGAAAATGCAACAATCTCCCTTTTTTCCCCTTTCATTTGGGGCAAAGAGCTGCCACAATGAGACATATCCATGCCTCCCTCTCTAGGCACTTAAAGCTTGCTTAAAGTGAGAAGCCTGTCCTTCCTAGACCGTCAACGGAGTAGCTAAAATAGCTTCAGCAGTCATCCGCTTGAGCTGGATGACAGAAGCACAATGTATAGGCATTATACATTGCCAGGGTACTACTCCTCTGTTCGAAGCCTGAAGATAGAGCATAATTGTATCCTTCTCCTCACTCTCAGATTGCAGTCGCTTAATAGGATTCCTGCACAGAAATTAGCAAGACCATCCACCACTCATCCGCCAGCCTCTTCTTATGCCTCCCAGATGGTGGCCAGGTCCAGAAATTTGGGCAGCTAATGCTCTCTCAAAATAATACACTGTCCTCTGTAACATTCACACAGCTGTCTATGTTGTTTAACCTATGGTGATAGTAATAGCCTCTGTATTGCACCTGTGAACAGATTCACACTCAGCAGTTCTGATGCATCTATTCCGACTTTCTGTGTGGTTAGATTGGCTTCATTCTCCTTTGAATTACATGAATTTTGAATGAAAATACACGCTCATGTTTTTTAAAGCAGGTAGTGGTAGACACTTAAATAGCATTGACATACTTAGACGTAATTAGTTTGATCATCCAATCAGCCTTTGCTAAATGCTGATAATTAAAACCAATGTAGTAGAAAAATGTTGTCTATTATTATTTTCTTCTTTAGGTTACTATTTAAGTTCATTGTGCATCCTTGGGATGTTGTCTTTACTTTTACATCTGTTCTCCACTACCAAATGCCTGTTTCCTCTGTAGAAACCTAAAAATGTTTTCAAATCACATCTTAATCTTCTTTGTTAAACTTCCATGTATATTGGATGGATTTTTTAGACTGTAAAGTATGTTCCCAGTTAGCCAGTTGTTTTATGGCTTTTCCACAAGACGTTTTCAGTGACCCCCCCCGAGCAGTGAATACTGGGGCTATTCAGAGTGTTTGAGTATCAGATGAGACCAGTGTTAAATACAGGCCCTCTGACATCTACCTCCACATATTATAAGTGCTTGGGTTTATTTTCTGACATTAAGTCTATTTGGCAAAGAATTGTCTGCCTTCACACTGTGGGACAAAGGATATATTTGCTTCAGATCCCTTCCAGCCCTAATATTTTAACAGCTACACTTTTGGCCTCCTTCTTCCACCAGGATCTTATGTTCAGGTAACCTTCCTGTATGACTTGCAGATCCCTTTCAAAGTAACAGCTTCCCATACTTGATTCAAAGTCTCAGGCTTGAATCTATATGTACATGTTGTCTCTTTTCTTTCTTTTTTTTTTTTTTTTTTTTTTTTTTTTTTTTTC
>VZSV01000037.1:903204-916753 GCA_013398735.1 Nothocercus julius
TTTTTTTTTTTTTTTTTTTTTTTTTTTTTTTTTTTTTGTAATTTTCTCCATAGACATATGGCTTTATTTTCATCAATATTAAAATGCATAAGACGGTATAAAGCTGGTCTGGCAAGACCTAGTTTCCATAAACTCATGCCAAATGACATTAACTATATGACCATTAACTATATTAAATTTTGCTAGTTTCATGAGTTACTGAAAATCAACATTAAAAGCACAGAGGGATCTTTCCTGAGTAATTTAAGTGCAGGTTTCCAAGAGATCTGAAATCCCTTATTTTAAAATGCCTAGTTCCTGTAACTGCTATTAAGACCTCCTCTAGTTACAAACACAATTGAGATATTTCATCATATGGTGTGAATGAAGTAGTCATCAGACATTTGTCTACTGCAATACATATTTTTGAATGCTTTTGCCTTTCATATGTTTGAAATGAAAAGGTAAAGCTGTCAAATCTCGCTAATTACTTAGATCTGAAAAATCAATCAAAAGATCTATACATTAATCAAAGAAAATTGTCATCAATACCACCCGCTATTATGTTTTTCCTCTCATACTCTTTGAGAAGTTCTTTATCCTTAAATCTATCTATAGATTTTCTTATATTTTTCTAAATAGTATGTCAATTTTCTGGAATCCCTACCAAAAAAAATAAGATAAATTAAATAAAATAAAATATTAAAAATAAAAAAAAAGATAAATTAATTCCATTATTTTTATTGCTATCAGCTTCCTCTTCCTTTTATGTGTTGTTTTTAAAATTTCATTATAGCTGCTTTTTTTTTAATCCAGGTTTATTGTTTTAACACTGTAGTGTGCTTAATAAAGTGACATTTTTGGAAATTAAAATATTCTGAAACAAGAAAATTAAAAATTATATTCTTTAATTATGTCTCTCAACTGTTTTAGTCCTAGATTTGTCGCTCCTTTTTTAAAAGGGCCTTTCTAAGCAATAAGAAAGCTTATCTTTAATTTTTATTTTATACTTCCACATAACAAAACAAATCATATTGTGGTGTCATATGCCTCAGCAACAGTCAATTTTTTACTCTTTCAATAAATTGACCTTTTATCTCAAGATAAAAGAGGTTGAAGGTTTGAATCTTATTGAAGGACTTTTCTTACAACACCTTTCAGCTTTTCATTAAATCATTTTTTTTTTTCCGGGGGAGAAAACTAAAACTTTTCTGAAGAACTCAAAGATTCAGTATTGGTAATATTGAGTCTCATATGCACATCCTGCAAACTGAAATCCTTCACAAAGATACTGAATACAAAAACGCAACAGTGACAAAAAATGCAGTCTCAGATTGAAAGTTGTGGCTGTTCATTTGTTTGCTTTTATCTACAGGGTTATTTTTAATGAGTTATAAAATAGAACATAATAAGTTTCTTTTTAGTATTTGTAATTTTATTTTCTGAAGTTTATGTTATCAAGATATATACCAGAAACAACTTAGCAAGGAAAAGCATATTTTCAAAAATTCCTGTATATATATATATATGTATATATTTACCATAATACCTTAAATAGTAACATAGCTTATTGTATTGTTTCACTTTTCTGTTGTTTGGAATACAATCAGATATTTACTGATATAATGGGTTATTTATAGAATTGATGTATCCCTTTAAATAAGGGATGTTTGCAGTTACAGCATAATCGTTTTTCACAGTATTCTTCCATTGAGCAGCTGAGATTTTTATTCACAGAAATTTAACACTTCAATCTCCTTATATTCCCTCTCAACTGCAAAGCAAAGTTAAAATTAAAGTCAGTGATGGAGATGACAAGTAATTTCTTATCCTAAAGAAGCCTAAAACTCGCCTCTCAGCTGATTACGGTGGAAGTGAATTTCAGAGCCTTTGCTCTGAAATTGTCTTACAAATGGTAGTGAACACCTGTCATTAATTTATCTTTATAGTAGTGAATACCTGCCATCATACCACTTACAATCAACTTTTGCATTTCAGTAAGGGGAGAAAAATATGTTGTGTTTTAGCTTCGGGAGACAGGAAGGCGTATGGGGAAGCTGGCATGAGGAAGGAAGACTGTCCACGCTCAAGTCATGTTCCAGAAGCAGAGCAGGAGACGAATTCAAACCTGAGCTGATGCATGAAACCTGCCGTGGTTCTGCTTATAGAGCCCTACGAATATCTACTGGACATTGACAGAAGGACTTTGTCTTGGCTTAATTTCAGTATATACAGACAGATGGCTTAATTTGTTCAGCTAACTCAGTGGAAAAAGCTCTAATTGCTTTTCAAGATAACAGTGTTCTTCCCCAGAAAAATAACTTCTATCATTATAGATAGACCCCATAATTTCTAAGTAGGATCAAAGTGTTTAAGAAAAGGTAGACTGGAGACCCACAAGGAAGGGATGTTCTTCAGATACAACCATCATTACTTCCTCAAAATGCTGTTATAAAAGTTCTTCTTTAATACCTCAACTTTTACTCTCTCTCGGTTGGAAATGCAACAGTTCTTGAAGAGCACAAAACCCACAAAAATAAGCACTTATACATGTTTGTTCTTTCAGTCCTCACAAAGCGCTATTAAAAGTAGAAAACACAGCTACGTTTCACTGTTGTTTGGAAAACTCCTAGTTTAATACTCTGGATTATATCTTAGATTAAATTTTGAATGAACTGGCAAATTTCTGGTCTTGGTGCTTTGGAGTGAGCACACTTCAGCTATTAGGCTTTGAATCTGACAATACATTTTTTTTATGAAGAAGGATGAATATAAAAGTTAAAAATTCTTCGGAAACATGCTTTGAAAGACTAGAAGAGAACCACATGTGATAAGCATAGATAACAAAAAGCAAGAGTTTATCCAGCAGGACTCTGGACTGATGCCCTAAAGAGCTGTCCAGAAAAGAAATGCTCTGCTGCACTGTGCCCTCTGTCCTTCTGCTGGCCCACCCAACCCATTGAAGCAACTGGCACAGCAACTAGAGCTGCTTGTTGAGGAAAAGCAACTGACAGATGGCACACCAAGGTGTTTTATAAGTAAAAAATGAAATACAACAGCAGGGAATATTTTACATTTCAGAATTCTGAGTGACAAATTCTCTCCAATAAAATTTTCAGGCTGTATTCTATATCCGTCTTCCCAGCTTAAGTGGGGTAACTGGCTTCTTGTGACATACTCAAACAAATATGTTTGGTGTTGAGAAGAGATGGTGTTAAGTGCCTCACACAGGTTAACTGCATTACTCAGTAATGTGTATTGCATGCCTGGTAGTGTTAAGCTCCAAAATTGATACTCTCATCATTTCTTAAAGATTCTATCTTGTCCTGGTTTCATATAATTATGAAATAAATCCATGAGGCTTGATTTTCATCTACAAATGAGATTTTGCAATGTCCCAAGATCTTGGAGGATGTATACTTGAAATCAGATTCTCCTTCTTCTGCTAGAATTTGCACTGATGTGACAGCGACTGTGTTCAGAATCATAGGGCAGTCCCACAGGAGGTATAAACTGAGAGAATAATGTCCATTTATATCAGGTGGTATAAATAAAGACAGTACCTTAAAATCAAATTTTGATGACTCTTCAAAATAGGTAAATTTTGAAGTTCATGAATTCTGTTTAAAGTTTATTGAACAGTTTTTGTAGCAGTGAAACCTCCAGCACACTGTTTAGAGACAACCTAAATTTAAATCTAAATGTACCAGGCAAAATGGAATGAGGTCTCAAATTTTTTGATGGATTAAAAACAGCCTGTATCAGAATTTGTAAAATAATACAAATGAAATGATTAATAATCTCACTGCAGAAAATAAAAAGGAAAATCCTTGTTCTGATGACCAAAGAAATCCCTCTCTTGCTCTCTCTCTAACGTACTATGATCTGTTTCCCCTCCCTATGATGCTACACACCTCTGCATTTAGACTTCAGGACTGCAGATATCTTTTTCTGCATGAAGTAAGCTTAGTTTTGCTTTTAAAATGTCAGATGACAACTTATAATGCTCTGAACTTCAAAACTATCAGGTATGTGTATTTCAACAGAAATGGAAAATCTAACCACTAAATGCAGTCTGCTGAACACGAAAGTCAGTATTCTTGTCTTCCATGCTACAAAAACTGGTGTAATACTTCCAGTACACAGTGAAAAAGAAAACCAAGAGAGCAATCTTGTGGCTGTTGCCATAGCTAAAACCAGGTACAATTATCAGTTTGAAGTGAATTGAAAGAGAAAAGAACAAAGACTCAAATGCAAAAAAGACAGCCCACTTTCAAAAGAAAATCAGTCCAAGATTGCATCTATGTCTCTAGGCGCAACTCTACCACTGGAGACTTTGACATAGGGTTTTGTGAGCAAGGAAAAACTTGGATTTAATTATCACTTCAGGTGAGATTGTTGAGTCCAGCTGTGAAACACAGATGCACAGTGTCATCAGACTTCCAGGTTCTGAATATTGCTGAATACTGGAATACTTACAACACTGTGAGTTACCAGGTAAAATTGTCAAGGAAATTCTATTTTCCGAATGTATGTACAATTTCACTAATGAAATAGCATGTTTTCTATATTATCTTGGAGGTATTGCTCCAATACAGAATTAAAATCCTAATTTATACCTTATTTCCAAATTTTATGACAGCAGAGTACTCTGAGGAACTATTTTCATGCTAGCTTGTTAGAGTCAGAATCCCACCTTAAATGCTAACAGACATATGGGAGCCTATCCGATTGACTCTTTTCATGGCATTACTCTGCCTCTATTTCCTCTCTTTGTCTCTTTTTCTTTGGCACTTTAGGTCCCTACCTTACAACATGTTCTCACATGATTTTCAAATATTTCTCCGACATTATTCCTGTACCACCCTCATTTGCCACCATATTTTCTAATGCGGGTGTGTCAAGTCACAAGACACAAGTGCCTGGGATCAACAGGAGGTGAAATAGCTTAAACCCCAGAGAGTCATGTTATTTCTGTTTAAATCCTTAAGTAAGGATGTGGCTACCCAACTTGGCTATCCCACTCTGCCCTCTCTGGTCATTGTACCCAACCGCCTATCTGCTTATGAATATGTGAAGGTATCTTGGGTATAAAATGGGAAAATCAAAAGGATGTTTTGTGGTTGACAAATGGACACTCTCTTGTAAAGTCACTGATTTTAAGTATAATGTGTACATGAAAAACTGACATTCCTTTCTCTTATATTTAGATATGCATATTCCAAAAGTGGTCACACAGTGTTTATTACAACGACCTACAAAAAATATTCAAATAATAAAGGAAATAAATGTGAAATTTATACTCCCTTTTAATTCTAACCCCCCTCCACAATTAAATTTTCAGGATACAGTTTTCAAAGTAACTATATTGTAAGAAAATCTTTCTCAACATTTCTCATAGATTTTTATCTGGTATTTTTCTTACATATATACATACACAAAACCTATGATTGAATTGCAAGGTAAAGCAAATAAATGAGTAACTGAAGACTGGAAAATATTACAGAGCTGTTAAAATTATTATAAAAGCCAAATATCACAGGCTCAGAGTTATCAGAGTTAAGTACATCAGAAAAAAAAAAAAAAGTTTTTTTAGGTGTCAACTGTGGTGTCAAATCTTCTGACTTTTAACGTGGAAGCTATATAGCAGATTAAACATAGCACGGAAAAGACCTACTGCTCTGTGGGCCAGATCAGAAATGCTGGTGGCATGAAAATGTAGGTACTTAAATTGAAAACAAAAGACCTGATAAGACTGGAGTTTCTGGAGGTTATCTTTGAGGCTTAATTCTGTGTTTCTTCATCTAAGCATAAAACCCTAGTAATTTTAGCACTTACAGAATTCCCATCTGACCAACCAAGTAGAGAGTAAAATTTAATTCATTACTTCATAAAGATTTTAGGCTAGAATATAATGTACATATTTTGATAAACTGTGGTATGAAAATAAGCACCTATTTCAAAATAAATAAAATAAGCTTATACATCAGACTGAAAATCTAGGGAAAAAAGATTCAATCATATAAATTCAGAACTCTCTCTCTTAATGACAAATGGGAGTTTTCAAATTTTATGAGTTTTTTTGAGATAGTAAACTTACCTTCCACATTCATGGACTATTATCTTTTGAGTGGGAACAATACACAAGTCCAAATCTGATCTGATCAGTAAGAGCTCCCAACTTGCATTATAAAGCCCTTAAGAGAGAATTTAATCTGTTTGTGATAGTTTGGAGAATATCAGTGAGGGAGGGAAAAGATTTAAGGCTGCCATTTTAACTGCTAACTGTTGAAAGAGATGGCTAGACAGAGAGATGGCTAAAAGTTAGCTGCCAAAAAGAAATTCAGGAGAATCAGCTCAGTGAAGTGTTTCAAAATGTGAGCGATTTCCAGATTGATCAACTGCAGCTGGGTGTGATTAACTAGTCTTTAATAATAATAAAAATCATCACAGTGCAAACTCTTGTTTCAGCTTCATACATCCTAATGTGACAGTAACAATTTGGGGGGTTTAATTGTGATCATAATTATAGTGAGCAGTAGAATGAATGCCTAGTACATCATTTGATGGAAACTCCTTTGTAACAAAGCATAATAGCCTTGCTTGAGAAAAAATGAGCAGCTCTGTTCCTCATTGTTCTGTTGCACCTTTAGAGCTCTAATATTTCAAAAATGCACCTCAACAAATTACTTTATTAAAACCTATGTGTGAGTTGCCAGTACATTATCAGAATAAGCAGACAGCATGCGTTTATCAATGCAAATAAATGGAGGTAGGTAAGAAACATGTATTTACCAACTCTTCCAATGAATCTTGACTTCCAAATGACATGTAGCTCATATGCAAACTACAGTGCTTTCCTTCATGTGTTCATAGTGGCATTTAAGTTCTACAAATAACATGACAGTGACTGAACTGTTGAGATATCACAGTAGTTCTCAGAGCTGCAGGAGTGACACCATTTACGGACATGTGTTAAGCATTTTGCATTTCATTTTTCTACACGCAGCCAGCAGCAAACAACACATGGTGACTTGTTAATGTCCTTCTCAGTCTGCTGAATGCTTCATTCCTGAGATGAAAGAAGAGGAAACATCAAGTGTATAGAAAATCATTTGAACTAAGTCCTTTCTCATCCAAGGAATTTTAAAGGGATTTAAATCCTTTGTTTAAATCTTTTGCAATACCATAACTGAACATTCCTTCTCCTTGAAACATAAATAACAAAATGCAGGCAAACCCAGCATTACTCAAGCATTTAGCAAGTCATTTAGCACCTGTCATTCAGTCTATGATAAAACAGTTTATTCAGTAAGGCTTTTGATTCCCATTGTGTGTTAAGGGATGATGGAGTCATCATGTCTAAAGGAACACAGACTAGCTTGACTGGGCATAAACCAAAATAGTCAATAAGGTGTATGACAGAATATGCATTTCTTACAGTCATTCCTCTGAGATACAGATAAGAAGATGCATACAGTTCTATGTCACTTTTTATTGTGTTCTTCCTAAAATATTATAAATTCCAAAAGCATTGAAGCAAATATATATTCATCTTTATCAAGATTTTGGGGGATATTTTATTTCCATTAACATAATAAATAAATGGCATGCAGGATAATGAAATGCAGCTCCCCCACAGTTTAGAAGTCACACACCAGCCAGCTCTGTGCACAGCAATATCTGCTAGAGCCTAGAGCATCATATGCACTTCTCACATGAAGATATCCAGAGGATTTATGGAATCCACAAGAAAGGCATTAAAAAGTATTATTCCCTCTATTCTATTAGTCTCACAGTCATTGCTACTCCACTGGCAGCTGGTTCCATCTATTCCAAAAGGAATATGCGTTATACTATTAAGACATCTCTTTTTCTGAATTAGACACATTGTACATGCATGCAGTTTAGTAAAATAAAAGTCATTTCCTTACACAGGATGAGATTAGACAGTGTATTTTTCCTTTGCAATATCAACAAAGCAAAGGCTTCTTCTCATAAAACTAACTGAAAATTGCATAAAAATGCTATAATCGCTATTCATTATGGAAAAAGAAAGCACAAACAAGCTACCTATATACTTTAGGGTTTTCTACTGCATCCATGTAGCATTTACAAAATCATAACTGAAAAATGTATTTCCAATAAAACTATAAAATCCTGATAGGTGAATTAAATAGAACATTCATATTTCTTTATAAATTTCAGAGTGTTTTTCTGGTTTTGTGTTTTAAGGTGGAGCCTAATCCTGCTTCCTAAGGCTTATAAGATACAGAGAAAATAATCTCTATCTCTTCATAAGGAGTTCACAGGCCATCCAGTAATCTATCCAATAAGGGACTTAAATCAATGTCACTACCTCAAAAGAAATTGTTTCATGTTCCCATAATCAAGAAAGCAATCATCTCCTGTTTGCTCTTAAGATTTTAGCAACTGCTTTTGGAGCAATATCACAGCATTATTACTGGTTATATATGTTGAAACAAAAGTCATCCAAACATCTGGGCATGAGCACGTGAAGCAGGGAGGCCATGCTCTGGGAAAGGATTTGCTATGGGACTGGCTTCTGAGGTACTGTCCCCATCACTTCAGACAGAGCAACACACTGGCTCAGACACCTTCCATTTATTTATCTTTATCTGTTATTCATTTTTACCTGAGGCAATTGTGAATCATGTAGCAAGGTCAGTAATTACTGCAGCACTGACAAGTTCACTGAACCACCCAGAGCCTGGAGCTTTGTTTTGCTTTCCCTTCTCTTTGTCTAATTCTCACCTTTTCCTCAGAGTCTTCCTTAGTCTCAGGCTCCTATTGCCAGTTCCCTCACTTACCTGGGTAAACATCTTCCCAAAAGACATCATGCCATTCAAAATCCAAGAATAAAAGTTTGAAATTACTATTCTTTTAGACCCAGAGTTACAAGACAGTCTCATCTGAAATCTGCTGACATGCACAGCATGGATCAGTAAAAGGAAGCAATATAGACAATGAATACCCATCTAGGCAGTAATTCTCAGAAAATACAGACTCAAAAAAATCAAAAGTGCCACCCTGTAGCTGTAGCAGGTGAAGACCGTGTAGAGAATGAGCCCACAGCTGCGGCTAGTACAACCCTGAAGGGAATATAACAAAGCGGAAGGAGCCCTGAGCAAGCAGGTTGGAGGCTGAGCTGGAGGGGCAGGTATGTGGACCAGCAGTTCAGTGCCAGACCCAGAAGGAGCTATGGAACCTGCCAAAAATGCAAGTAGATCAATGAAGTGTGCAAATATGGACTGGATGGAACTAGAAGAAACAGGGCCTGATGAAGAATAAGCTCACAAGCCCTTGCTCCTCAATTGCTGCACCAATAGTACCACAATACCACCCTTTGGAATTAATTTTGCATACATGTGCTTGCTTTTTGAGAGGGAAAAGAAAAAAAAATAGAACCTAATTGTAGAAAAAGAATTATTTAAAATAAAAATGAAAAATATTTCAAACTTCTTCTTGGGTATGTATTTGAGCACAACTAACTTGAGAAATAATTTTCTCTGACAAATATATGCTCCTCAGTTGGATTAAGGTTCAGTCTTTTAGTACTGCAACCCTAAATGTATTTCTGGAATAAACTTACTGGCAGAAGAGATTTTAAAATATATATATTTACTTTCTCTTTTTATAATTAGATGGTAATTAACTTACATCCATATACATTGTTGCAACTTCCCCAGTAGCATTTTTTTTGGGGGGGGGGAGGGGGTAGAAAATTTCTAGTATTTTGTAGTGATTTTTTTTTCCTCTATCAGAATAGGAATTTACATTTATTTCATGTAATAGGAAACATTTCATTTTGGTTTAATATTGTATTTAACACTCATCAATACAAATGACAAAACAGAAAGTAAAGCAATGATAGAAGAATACTTGTGAATTAAGAGAATTTATTTATTAATTTATTGTGAAGAATAAAGGGCTGGTAAGAGTTTTATCATTGACTATTGAAGTACTTTATTAATGAACCTTGTCCTTAAATAAGGTATTTTCTTATAAAGAACCAAACCCCAAATGCTCTAGTGTTTGAAAAATGAATGTGTACCTCATTATACCCAAGCAACTTTGAAAGCTCCTTTTATTATTTAATTTATTATTTAACTATCAGTTAAAGCAATGTGAATGAAAAACAAGGTCCTTGGTCAGATACAGGTTAAAAGGACAGAGTTAGTTGATTGGAAAAATAGCTCTTCCAATATTTCATTGGAAGGACTGTATTTAAACATAGAGCTTTCCAGTTTACTTGGACAGTAAAACTTCAATTTTTTGGATATTAATTAGAAGGGAAGAGCTGTTTCACTATTAAATTAATTTCAGTAAAAGAATTCCACTGTCTGCAACCAAGCCAGGATTTAAATCCCTGAGTTTTCTTTTCTGCTTTTCATTTGAAACAAATCAGTAAGTTTCTGATGAAAAGCAAGCAGATAAATAGAAAAAGCCTGTGAAAATTTGTGCCATTTTGGATAGTGACGCCTCCTTCCCAAAACATGCCATCAACTTTTTCATGATTTTCCTCTGATAGCATAATTTGCCTCTCTCATGCACAAAATTCAAACTTCAGGCAATCCTTCCAGGAACTTTAACCTTTATCTTAATCTTCATCTTAATTTTTGCTTAATCAGCTAGTAAGTGTCCTACCTGGTGTTACTACTCCCAAACCTCCTCAAGATGACAAAGAACACAAGTCTCGAAACTGTCTATGCAGATGATATTTTTAAGTCTGCATGTCCATGTGGAAAATACAAAGAGGCTGAACATTTTTCAAGCACTTTGTCACTGTCAATACAAATATATATGGCCCTCACTTAGGAATTTAAACTAAGCCAAACATCATTAGTTGTGACACACCATTTATAATAGCTATTATAGAGAATATATTACACAGGAAAATACATCAAGCATTCCTGAATAGCACCCTAATTACTTTCTGTTTTTCCTCTTAACACACATTTTAGATTGTGTCCTTTAGCTCTTTCCTTTGTTCATAACAATTTTATGAAAAATAGAGGTAATGTTTCTATGGAGCAATAATAAGCACAATAGCAAAGTTATAGAAAAATTAACTCTGGTTTAGAGTGTGCATGATATCTGTGCATGTAATTATTTTAAATATATATACTGCATATAAATAATGAATATTTAATTAAAAATATATTATAAACCTCATGCAGACACACACAGGACTACTCTTTTGAATCCTAAGGAATGGTTTCTGTGTTCTTACCTTTTCCTTAATCTGAGTAGATGCCAGATTCAGACATTACCTTAGTTACCTCTTCAAGCCAAGTGGGTTTTACAGTATAGTTTCCCTAGAGAATCCGAGTCAGACTTTCAAAGAGTTTATGCCTTTCCTTTCCCATTGCTGCAGCTTTGTGAGCACTCTGGGAATATACCTTTTCTCCAATGCAGAAGTACATGCTGGCGAAAGCACAAATATCCTCATTTGAAACTCTTGTAAACAGTCACCACCTTAAGAGAGGAAAAACACAGGTACACGTCTAGACAGAATAGACACTCACACATTTTCCTTTTTTGGATTTCCCAACATTCACAAACAATTTTGGTCTTAGGTCAAACAAGTATGGGATTATTCCTCCCTGAATGCAACTTCCAAGTATCTGTTTGTCTTTCACAAAGGTAATCTCCTTCCTTTTTCTTACTCAACCCTCTTCTTTTTCTACTCTACACTATCATATCACACTTCAGTTTTTATTTGTTCCTTTTTCTCAACAAAAGACAGCAAAGGGAAGAATGATGAAATTAGAATTATGAAATTCTAGAATTATGAAAATCATTCTCCCCCTAAGGATTATCCTTCCTTCTAGAAATAGGAAAGTCACTGTGTAACAATCTCTCACTTAGATATACCATTTTCTTTTTCTCTAACTGCGCATGCCTTGTTAAAAGCCTAGAATGTTAGCATTTTGTTCCATAGTTCATCATGGAGAGAAAGTATTTTTTTTCTGCTAAAAATAGGAGAAAATCAGACTAGCCTGTGCTTATTTCTTCCTTGTTTGTCAATGACAAAACATGTGATTCATTGATATTCACATTGATATTCATGTGAATATCAATTCGACTTTTTTCTGTTTTAATATGTGGGGCAACATTTACTTATGCGTTTTTTTAAGAATTTGCTCGGTTAGAATTATTATGACTTTTTTGCCATATTTTCAAATTGAATTTCACCAATTAGAAATTCCAGTACTGTATCTCTGAGGCAGAACACATGGCAAACACTTTGCAGTTCTTGCTAAGGGCCACCACTGAATGGAAATACAGGTTCATTTCTTGCAAAAAGGAATGAACTCTTCTTGCCTTAGGGAAGGAATTTTAGATTATTTTTGTGCTTATTTGGCATTTATGACAACAATTTTTATTTTCTGGTTCAAGTAGAGTCTTATAATTGAGAGCAAACTTAACCACAAGGGACAATTCATATCCTATTGGTGAATTTGCAATTACAATTTATGTCTTCAAAACAGTGTCATCCAATAATTATATGTACTCCTACCTGGGCAAAACCCCTGCTGAATGAGAACTCTGTCTTATTTACTGCTCCCTCACCCTTTCCCTCATAAAGCAAAGCAGAAAATGCACAGAAGAGAGAAATGAATAATAAACAGTAGATTTGCTTCAGTAAATTCTTTGCTAGTCTTTTGAATTCATTTTTCTATACAGTAATGTTGGAATATCAATGATGACCTAAGAGATATCTTCATCTATTTGCCACACTTTATATTACCTGACCTTGGCTTGGAGCACAACATAGATTCTGTTGCTACAATGCCTGTCTTATTGTTTCTGTAAAACATGATGATAGCTTCATAATCATTAGAAGTTTTACACAGTAAGGAATTCTTTTTCAAAAGGTCAAATCCAAAGACTTTGAGTCAGTAAGCATAGACTGCCAAAGAAAAACTGCAAATAATTCTTCCTTACCCACAGATAACCCTTCTGCAGCCTTTCAACAACCCCTTCAGTCTACAAGCCACAGGGTGTCTTTTACCTTAGAAATACTTGGTATAGAAAATATTTTTGCCCTCGACCTAGATGACTTTGTCTTCTTGGTGGGTGAAGTATGCATGTACATAGCTTACTTAGTCATAACCCTCTTCAGTCACCAGATAATCAACTGCATTATTTGTATGAATGACATACAATCAATTGCTCACCTTCTACTCTCATATATATAAATTTTTCATCACAGCATAGACATGACCTTGACACCTCTGACTCTTGTAGGGCAGATAAAACACAGAAGACTTTATAGATTGATGACTGAAGACAATGTGCTGAAATCTGTGTGAACAAAATGCATTTGCATTAATGCATGAATTAAGTAACTAGGGAAATTTAAAGATAGGTTTTTCCTTCCCATAAGAATCTGAGCTCTTCCCCTTCATAAATTCTCCTGGAATTAGCTCAAGGCTGATATCTTTGATAAAGAGCCAAACACAAAAGAAAGACCAGGACATTTGATCAAAAATATCTTATTTAAAAATAGCTAACAATGTCTTTTTTTTTTTTTTTTTTTTCC
>VZSV01000037.1:921930-962867 GCA_013398735.1 Nothocercus julius
GAAGGGCTAAAATTGGACTTCCCATGAATAATAATAACTTTGTAGCTCTGTAAGTGAGTGGTAGAGTGTACACGTGTATATGTGTCTGCAAATGACAGTGAATCATAGAAAATAATAGACTCCTTTCTGGCTGATGTGTGATGGAGTCTCATGGACCCTGCTAAGTGCTGAAGGTGCTGTCCCATTTCTACTCTCAGCAATTTCTTCTTTTACTTTTCTTGCCTTAAGGTCTGTTTTTGCCACACTTCGCTAAGGTTAAAAACTCTTCACTATCCAGTATTTTTTCCCAGTAAATGTACTTATGTCCAGCATTTGACTCACTTCTCAGACTTTTTTCCTGATAACTTAAAAAAATAAGTTCCAAGTACCTTCCTGAAAGGTACTTTCCACAGCCCTCATTCCCACAGCATTCATTTTACATCTCTCCTTGAAATCTCTTCAACTTTTAAGCAATTATTTTTATAAATGTTAGACAAAATTCATACATGACATTCCAGTACTAATAAACAGAAGCAAAATCACTTCTTTCTTTCCATTCACTCTCTTTCTCTGTAGATTTCTAAAGATCACATTACAGCTTTTTGATAAATATTACAATTGAAGCTTCAATTGATTTGTCTGTTCACTGTGAATCCCTACATCATTTTCTCTGAGACATTTTTCTCTAGAATCCTGATTTCCCCACTCTGTTTGTTTGTTTTCCATTCTTTTTCTCAACTGTTTAAAATTTCAGATTTGTCTGTGCTGGTTTTTATCTGAACAGGCCCACTTTATCAGGTTATTCAGATCGTTCTACTGGACAATATAAAATCCACTTGTACCACAAGGCAGTGAGTCCTCCTGCACTGCTTGAGAAGGTTTTCATAGAGAAAATTCCCCCAAGATATGCTGGAAGGAGCTGGGCTGCTATTGAGCTTTCAGGACCTAGTGCGCTTACTGTACTCTGGGAAGTTGTTTTCATTGATCTGGGGTCAGTTACTATTTTGTCATCATCAATTTTGAAATCTGTCAAGAATATACTGAAGTAAAATTGTTTTTATTGTTCTTTAGCTCACTTATTTTGTTGTTGCTGTTGTTGTTATACTTTTTGCTTTAAAACAAAAAAAAAAGTGTGTTCTGGTTGACTCCAACTACTAACCCCACTTGAACTTCTACTATTTCAGGAAAAAAAAAAAAAAGAGAGAGAGAGAGAAATGAGAACAAATGTCCAAATAACCTGAATGCTTTGTTTTGAAAAATTTTAAAATGAAGCATTTAGACTTTAATCTGGCTAAAAAGTGCTTCAATTAGATATTTACCATAATTAATTAAGATTTTTTTAAAAAGAGATTATTTACCAGATAGTTGGTTTGATCAGCAAACTGTCAAATCAATTCTTTGCCCAGCTCTCCTTTTGAACAATCAATCATTCTGCTCCCACACCTGTATCTTCTATGTATGTGAATTTTGGCTTGGCTTATTAGTTTCAAAGACCATAGCACATGAAATTGTTCAGAGGAGAGAGATGAATAGATGGCTTTGGAGCTATTAGCATCATTTGGTATTATACTGCTCTTTGAAAAACTGTTGAGTCACAGTACAGTGTGAGAACAATGAAGCACAAAATCAGACGATCAAAATTAAACAAGATTCATTCTGTTACCTGTAATTTTATTTTATCATATATCAAGAGAGTTAAAAAGCAGTAGCAACCCCCCCGTGAGTATTTTCCAAGCTAGTAAAGAGAACATGGTGTCATCTTTAAAAGATGTTATATTCTCTGGAAGGGTAGTAGAGAACAGATAAATTTGCTACCTTGTTTCTGGAAGAAAAGGTGGCCCCTCCAAGTAGGTGGAGTGTGAGCATCAAACAAATAGAGAAAGAATGTAATCTGTGTACTTCAAAAAAAGAAACTTACTCCATATCAGTTGGAAATGTCATAAAATGTTACATATGCTAATCACTATGGCATGAGAGCTAAATATAAACTAAAGACATGCCTTCCTTCTGGCTCTGTTTTGCGATGTAGCCCTGTCTCTGAAGCTTAGGAAATATCTCAGCATGTGTTATCCCTTTATATCTACAGATCAACAAACAAATGCAATTTGGATTTACTTGCATGCTCACACTTCTGCAGGGGAAGTCAGTCCACACAGAAGAGCTCTGGACTTTTCTTCATACCTGAAGCAGCTGTTTAAAACATACTTGTGTATCTGCTATATACTGTACTATCTTCTCAGGGAAATTAGTGACCTGTCCAAGTCTGCAAAGTGAACTAGCAAAAAGACAACATAAAAACTGAGAAATTTCTACCAAGCATTTTTTTTCCCCCAAAGAATTTATTTGCTACATCAAGTAGTCATTAACTAGGCATCACTTTCAAGAAACTAGTCATAAACTTATGACTGATGTCAATTTGAAATGCTGGCAAAATAGCTCTGCTACATGTCATTTCCATTTAGGAAAGATCAGAATTGATCTGGAAACCATTTGTCTTTTATTCTACTTTCTTATTCTCTTTTACATATAATGCTCAGCACCAGTGATGACCTTTATGTTCTCCAGGCCTGCTCCTGTTTTCCATTGTTTCTGCCAAATAAAAATATGATTTCTGTTAAATTTTGCTTGTGGATAGGCATCTACAGTACCAAAATGCATTTACAGAGATGCAGAGATAGCAGCGAGCACAGGTGGTCTATCCCAAGAAGTGTTATTTCATGCCTAGGAATAGTTCTCCACGCAGCTTTAAATCTCCCTCAAATACTCAGCTTGTGAAATTATAGTGTATTTTTAGATTTTTAAATTCATTTTTAGGTATCTGCAGAACATATGTTCTGAATATAATTAGACAGAATTGGATGGTTATACGTATATAAATATATATACATATAAGTTATACCAGTACTCTTGACAAGGGCCCAAAAGAGACCTAATCAAAGGATTTAGCTGTTCTCTGATTGAAAAAAAAAAAAAAGCTATGTGATGTAGCAGAAAAATAATAAAATACTTTCAGTATATATGTATACTGTAAGTACAGAACTGTATGTATAGTATATACCTTTACATCCATGCATCTATAGAAAAGAATGTGAGATACCAACTCATATCTTGAAAAATATTTTAGAAAATAGGAACTGTTTTTAATCACAGATTTGCTTTAAATTCCTTTCTCTGTGACAAATCTGTTTTTCGATATATTTTTTTTCTTTCTTACACTCATGATGTAACTGTTAAAATAATTTCTGATTGCATCTCTTTTATTTATTTTCTTTTAACCATTTTTAAAAGTCAAACAAGAAATTTTTGAAATGCATACATACCTATTTTTCATTATTTGGAAAAATATATTATCTGTGGTCTTTGACATCTTGCCTGTAGCATGATTTATCCTAAAAATTCAAATGTTATTATATTTCAATATGTATATTCCAAGAGCATTTTGTGCTATATATGTAGGTCTTATAAGATTCACCCACAATAAAATCTACAGGCTAAAATCAAGTTGTTTGTCAACACAGTAAATTGACTTTCCAAGTGTAACAAACCAAATTTTGGAAACAGTGTCTAAGAACTCCTTAGTTTTGCATGAAAACACAGAAGTGTACTATTAAGATTCTACAGACTGCTTTGGTCTGCATTTTGAGGAAAAAAACTAAACCCTCTTATTTTTCATCTGTTCATTTTTGACTATCTTTGTCAGTCCAAAATAAGTATGTATCGGCCTTCAGAACTAATTATAACAGTTTTAATTGTATTTTACAAGAAATATGATTAAAGTCCTATTAAGTTCCCTATCTTCCTTCTTGTTTACTATATACACAACTGCTCTATGCATGTGTATTTCATAATTTTATTTTTAACTTATCTCCAGATTTACTGTTCCTCAACAACAAATTTGTATCTCCTTGCCAAGTTTCCTAACTTATTTGTTTACTCATTTTCTTTATTATTATTGGAAAAAGTAAGTCAAAAATAGAAAAATATCCAAAATTAGGATTTTAAAGCACAAAGAAAATTTTTTTTGTTCAGAAGAACTTTTAGCTAAAAATCTTGATGAGATTTTTGGTAATACATTTTTATCATTTTCCAGGAAAAATATAAGGATCCTTTTCTGGACTGTAGGAAACACAAATTTAGGTCTCTATATCTGTGTTTTCCACAATGAAAATAAATGGAACTTTCTGCCTGATTATAAGGATATTGCTTTGATCAGTCCATGTATGTCATTTCTTTAGGAAAAACTATCAAAAGAACCTCGATCCATTTTTATGCAGATATAAATAGTTTATAAGCTAATTTGAGATATGACATGAATAGCAAGGGGCAGGAGGTAAAGAAGAACAATGGATAGTCACATAACGTGGAAAAAAAAAGGGCTTACAGGGAAGCATTTTGTAAGAGTAATTCTAGGACAGTAATTCAGTAACAGGCAGATCCGGTCTTACAGCACACAAAGCAGGAGGGAAAATAACAGCTCTGCTAAGGATAGGAATTGGATTTAAACTTAAATTATTGCCAGGAGACAAGGGCAGTTGGAATGATGTCTATATTTATATGCATTTCCCCTTCAAATTACCATGGTCCTGGAAAGAAATTGAGAAAGCTGATATCATGAGGAAAGCTACAAATCAAGGGAGTTATACCAGGCAGGAAGGTAGAGCATGTTCTGAGGGCATTATGTTTCAGTACGGCAGAAACATAAAGTGCGGATTTTAGGTGTGAAGGAGCCTATTCTGAGTATTTTTTCAATATTATACCACATAGGAACTCTTTTCTGTGGATAAAATACATTTAATGGAGCTCAAGGGGAACCTGAAGTACTACTTGGAAGAAAGACATTCAATGGATCACTAAGTAGACAAACCAGATCAGCCTCAGGAAATCGTCTGAAGGATAACTAGGCTAGGAGAAGGGGAAAGAGGATGGAAAGAGAAATGTTATATATGTGCTTACTCTTCCTTTCAGACACAATATTGTGTCTGAACCAATATAAATAAAACCAAGTTCTTGACCAGAACTACTACATGCCTTTTTTTCCTACAAATGTTTGTCCTGATAGGTTATTACCAAAATAAAGCTTCATAAAAAGTACATTATATTAAACTTTACAACTGCAGGCAAAGAATAACACAGAGACAAAACATTTTATTGTCTATAACTTTATTTTTTTTTCTCTCTCTCTTTTATAAAGTTGCATGACTCCAGTTTCACTTGAGATATATGCTCAAAAAGGATTCCTACTACTGCAAACATAGTTGTCATTCAAACCCAAAGCAATTGGAGCAATATTTATGGAACTAATTACCCTAGCACATTCTTTAGAAGGTTTAAAGGATGTGTTTTGCATTCAGGAAGATTCCTTGTAACAATAAATTGAAAATTAATCACCATCCATTAACTTTTTGAAAGTACAAAGTAATGCCTTTCCCTTTGAGACTTTTCTCATGCAAAGAAAAAAAAAAGTGTCCGGGCTCAATTCTAATATAGTCTTGTATACTTGTATACTAATATACTTTCCCAGCTACAGAATGCAACTGTGAATCCTGATAGACATTTTTGTCTTCTTCTGAAATGTATTAATATGATTTTTATTTTGGTGTAGAAATATTTCAGATATAAAGAGAGGTTACATCACTGTACATCAGATTTCTATAAAACCAGTCTCCAGGCATAGAAAATAAGGAGAATTTATAGTATTTCTTTACTTTGGTTTGTTGATATTGTTTCAGTATTGTAAAGACAAAAAGATTGAACAGATAAAAGAGGGCATATGTCCATACTTAACGTTGCATAGTATAAATAATGACTGTACATAAAAAGAGGGACAAAAAGCATACTACTGAGGACTACAGGTGCTGTCCAAGTCCTGGAAAGTTAAAAGAGACAAGACAAGACAGGGCAGCAACGATTTGAATCTTTGCTATTAGATTATTACTATTTACTGTTATTACTTCTACTATTATTGTTGTTGCTATTATTACATTATTACTATTACTACTATTAACCCCCATCTTTGATTTTCAGCCTGGTATGAGAGATGAATCCAGGCAAACTGTGGACAGAATTAGTGACAAGCCTAAAGGGAAGAACAAAGTTTAATGCACAGACTGCTTGTATCCAGGGCATTCTTGCCTGAGGATCTGTGAAGCTAGCGGCATTTGTGAAATGTTAGAAATACAGTTTGATGCCTAGAAACTCACATCTTTTTAGAATTCGTAAGACTGCTAATACCATGGTAAGCTACTTCAATATAAGGCACAGGTTTCTGATCTACTTTTGTAACTATAAAATACACATGGTGACTTTTTAATTATTTTTTTCAGTATATGTATTTGTCATAACTTCTTAATATAGTTTGCTGCGTATCTGTAACTAGTGAGAAAAACAAACTGGGAACAGAGTAGGATAAACTTTAGGATAGATAAACTCTAGGATGGTGTTAATTCTGGGATAGTCCCAAGAAGGGGAAACAATGGGAAAAATCGGCCTTCGCCTTTGGCATTACAGGCCTATGAGTGACTGATATGTGAATCAAAATCTTCTATTTCATACTACAACATTTATTTGAAAAGTAATGCAAAAAAAAATTCCTTATAAGTTCACTGTTGTAAAAGTCACTTGGATTAATCAAAAAAGATTCTTTGCAACAAAATTTTAGGGAGAAAGTCAGTTTCAAAAAGTCCTGTCATGGTATAAAGAAATAGTAATTGATCCTCATTTATTAATTTAGAAATGAACTACCAGCAGATAGACACTCTAATTGCCCCATCTTATTTTATTTTATTTTATTTTATTTTATTTTATTTTATTTTATTTTATTTTATTTTATTTTATTTTATTTTATTTTATTTTATAATTTTTTTCCCGCACTCAGTATTCCTACTGTGGCAAGCTGTAGATGGACCCTGCCTTGGGTAGCTTTTTCTTCCATCTTTTTCTTGATGCCAACAATAAGGTATGCTCTGTTGTTGTTACAATCTACAGTCTGTAGTTTGTTTCTTTCCAGATTAGTTTTTCCCTTGTAATCAGCTTCAAAAAATATGAGACAATGAATAAATACAGAATTCCAATATGCAGTCAAGAATGATCAGAATGTAAGGCCCAATAGCAACATTTTTGACCATATGAATTATCTTAAGCTATGTAAGTTATATAAGAAATTTCATTGACTACTACTATAGCAATTTTGTAAATCCTCCCAAGATTAATCTTTCCAACTAGAGGCCTGTATCATTTTTTTAAGATTAATGAATTAATTTCACTGCAAGGTAAAAAGAAAATCTTCACTCTTTCTCTCTGGAGACAGTTGCAGCACCAGCTGGTGGTGGAAGGAGTGCAATTCATCAGAGACTGCAATCAGCAGAAGACTGAAGCTCTTAATCCCTGGCAGGTTCCTTTATGATCAGCTTGACCACTTGACAAGTCACTAACCATTTAGGAAATAGCATTCTGCAAAGAAATTCCTTTTTGAATAGCAACACAGAATATTCAAATAGAGTTTAAATATTCCACTGTTTCTATGCAAAAACAATAATCAAGACTCTTCACTGCTTCACATCTTTTATTTACTTTTGGAGGTCCATTCTTCCCTCTGATCATTCCATGACATGAGCTGCTGTCACCCATATGTTTTCAAAGACAAGTTTGTGCTTTGATGATATAATACATGACTAGGAAGGTTGCTCCTTTCAAACCCCAGCAAAAGATGATGTTTGTCCTCCTCATAATCCCTTCTAAAATGTATCTTCATGCCCAGAAAATATGGCAATATCTACGCATTTGCTTATTTCACTTACCAAAGGTACCTATTTAATATTCCTTCTGTTCTCCGTATTTCAGACAAACAAGCACAGAAAATTCTATCTTCTCCTGCTGTTCTTTAGTTGGTAATTTCTGAATAGAGGCAATAGAGGGGTCATGGCACTGCACAAGAGATCTACAAGCTGTGTTGCATGTTTTTTTCATCAGTGTTTCTTGTCAGGTCGTCTCATCTCTTTGACTCCATTTTTTTTCCATTTGTAGTGTCGGTGTAACCATGTTTCTAACCTTTGCAACACTGTTTGAGCTCTGCACATGAATATTGACATATCAGACATAAATGCTTATTATTTCATAGTTGGAATAGCAGAAATCAAATAATATAAAAATCAGGAATATATTGTATCTTTCTAGTAGATAGTTTTGTGCAAGAATCTTACAAATGAGCTGTGTATAATTCCGGGTGAGGGTGCATGAAGAATAATCTCTGCTAACCCCCATCTTTGATTTTCTAAATGAGCCATGAAAATTTTTTTGGATCGGACACAGGTAGACACAAGGAACCTTAAATCTGGCCAAGAAATCTCACCAACCTTCAGCAAAATTAGAACTACTGTAAGCATCAACCAAAACTCAGGAGAGAGAGAAACCACAGACATCTACATAAATCAATTAATAGAGCACATATCAATAGAAATTAAAAAAAAAAAAAAAACAGGCAAAGGAGATAATGTACTTAAAAATTCTTTTACTTTATTGTTATATGAAACTTTCTAAAGAAAATATATAGGATTTTCTTAAATGTCAGAAATACAGCTGACAACTCTAATTTAATGCAGTCCTCTCATGAAATATTATTTTTCCATTATGCCGTAAACATATACGACATATTCTTGTTATAAGTACTGCCTAAAATCATTGGTACATATTGTGGGATCAAAAAATTGTGTGCTTCATTCCAGCTTCATCATTTATCATATGCACTTTACCATTCACCATTTAAATTCTGTGGTATATACAATAGGACTTCTTATGGCACTCCTAGTGCAGGTAACTGAGATTCACACACACTGCTACATTTCACACATCCATGTGATGTGATGACTTAAAGTAACACTTACAGAGCAACTGGAGCTACGTGACAGAGAAATTAAAATACAGAATGCTTTCCAAGAAAAGCAGCACTAGCCAACGACCTCTAAAAATTTTGTTTTAAGCATGCATTCTTCTTTTTCTGGGTGATGACACTAAATCCCAGCTGAGTGGCAGATGTTTAGACTGTGCAATACGTGCCCTGCTCTTGTCTTACAGCAAGTGAGCTCTGGACCTAAAAGCCGCACAGCTACGCTGTACCAGAGCTGAATATCCTTTGCAGCCAGCTCGCATAACATGCTCAGCAGGTGGCCTTTTAAAAGATGTAGCTGGCATCTTTTAAAAAAGGTGCTTTTTTCAGACAATCTGAACGGAGATCCCCTGGGCATGCAAGGAGATAATGTATCTTCCTTAACATCAAGGATGTCTATGGATTATGCCTCCCAAGGAAAAATATCCCCAAAAGCGCTGATTCACAGCAAAGCATGATTGTGCTTGCAAATAAAAATCCCTAGCAGTAACTACAGGGGAGAAAAGAACACAGACCTTGCACATACACGATCAGACATACACCCACACATGTATATGTACATACATGCTTGCATTATGGAATTTGAAGAATTTTTCCTAAGTATCATGATATGGCGACACGGGTTGCTAGGTACAAGTAGGTCTTTAGTTTTGCAGAGTAAAGAAGTGAGGAAATAGTAAGTGGCCAAAAATAAAATTAAGACATTCCGAAACAATCAGAGTTGAAACGTAAAACATTTTTTACTTTAAGTTAAAACATATAGAGCATTAAAAAAAAACAATCAGAGATTAGTGTCAGCACTATAGAACCGCTGGATTCAGGGATGTGACAAATAAAAAAACTATGCTTACAATTTCCCAAAAGTGACTTGGAGATTTTTTTTTTTTTTTACTTCTGCTGATGATATACTTAAAACAGAGCTTACCTTTTAGATGGATCTTGACACCTATTTACCAGAAAGCAGTCTTTAAAGTATTGATAATCCTCAATCAAAATTACACCCTAGTAAACATACATTGACTAATATCACTGCTATGTCTGTGAAAAAGAGGGGAAAGTTTTCATAATTAAAATAACCAGGAACACTATCTAAATGTGTATCTGAGTTACTGCAAGGAGGAAGCAGATCGCGGTGAGGTGGTGACATGTTTCACGTTTGTTTCCACATCAATGCGCTGCAACAACAGCCTATAGACACAAATCCTTACAGGCTGGCAATAGACACATCAGTGCTGGGGTTGATTTTGTCAAGTAGTGCAAGTCACATAGCACTTACTGTGTGAAATCCTTGTCTGCTGCGGGTGCAATAGTTCTTAAATCCAAATGTTGTTAGACAATGAAGGATGTGTTTTCACAGGCATTTGGATGAGATGCCAGATATTTAGATATTTATATTCCTTTTTCCATCATTTCACTTTTGATTTGCTATCAAAAAAGACAAACTTATTTTGCATATTCACAGCCATTGATTTTAGCTTTGTTATTACTGAACAACCTGTTGATGATGACCATTTATGAAGCAATTTCTCACTTCATCTTCCTAAGAACGCAATATTTCAAAGTATATTTTATGTGTTTAATTTCTAGTGTTTTATATCCACGATCATGTTGTTTTCTTCCCTGGTACCACACTCCTCTTACAATTCAGATTCCATAAATCCTTACAGTCACCTTGACTGGCAGAAAAAAAAAAAAAAAAAGAAAAAAAAAAGAAGATTCAGTGTTGTATTTCAAGGTAACAGGAAAAAAATCAAATACCAGTAAATTCTATTCTTTGCACAACAAAAAGAGGAGTATTTGGGTTGAATGATGTACATGCAAATATAAAATATTACATTTCATCAAAGATTTCAAAGTATATCAGCTGTCTGGAAATCTTTGCTTTCACAGTTGTAACATCAAAAAGGCGGTGCTCATGCATCACTAGCATAGGACAGATTGTGTTTTCAGATTTTGGCTTAAGTGATTCCAGGAGTTTGCAGGATTTCGGCAGACGATTCGCAGCCTCGAATTTATAGGGATGCAAGTTGGTAAGAACAAGTAGAAGCAGAAGTAATTCCAAATTAGACACGGTGGCTGGTGAAGCAATGAACCAAGAGACAAACACCCCCACAGAAACTGCAGATGGTGAAAGTGCGTCTCGGGCTCTATGGTAACATTTCCTCGTGCTGCTAAATCTAGCCATGCTTGGAAGAGTTGCACTGCAGTTCACTGGCTGAGAAGCTGAACTTGGACCATAAAGCAACTCACTACCCTTAACGAGTGTTCTCCCACAGCTATTTGCAAACTAATATCTTGAGGAAGGTAGTCACCTATTATTGTAACTTATTGAAAATTAGTCACAGACAATATCTCTTGCTAATTTCCTGAGAGGATAATGGGATTTTTACATAACCTGTTGTCACCACTATCTAGGTGAGCTGAGAAAATTTCCCACATTTTGGACATTTTCCTTTTTCCTAGATTTTATGCTGTCATTGGGCACAGTTTTTCTACACATTTTGTATTTGAAATTCCATACCTTATCTTGAAATGGAAAATCAATACACCCTATTTAAAATTACTTTCCTGAGTACCACATCGTAGCTATGCTGACAGGGGATAGCATGATTTCAGTTAAAAACTCAATGTAAAACTCTAAAAATAAACTTACATAAGTTCTCCTTTCCACTCACTTTTCCTGGAGGTCTGTTTCTCACACATCTCACACATTCTGTAGTTATGCAAGACAGAGACCAAAGAAAGGTCTTTGTGCAAGAGCACGTGTTATTGCTGCTCATTCTCAAATGACATTCCCACATTTCGTGCAGGTTTGAAGGCCCATCAGCCTGGATGCGGTTGTATACTTTTTAACAATGATAATTTTCCTAACAAAATATATTCTCAAATTCAATCGTGGACAGTAAGATTGATCTCAAACCAAAGTATACTAAATAATCATTTTGAAGAACATCCTGCCTTGTCAATGCATATCATTTTCATTTAATACTTCAAGCAACTATCATCATGAAAACGTTAATTTTTCAAGAGTTTCATTTGTGATTTTCTTTAATGCTATAACTTTTTTTTTCTTTCACGGCAAAAAAGTGGGACATTGTATGAGCAGTTCTGTAGTTTCAAATGTAAATTAGGTCAACCTATACTGCTCACCTGTACCAGCATCACAAATATTTAACATCTCACTGGTCCAGCTTACTATTAATTTATCTGCTAAGATTACATTATATTGGATAAGTAGGAATCTTCTGAATTATTTTTCCGGTGTGTTTAATCGAATCAAAAGGTTGATTTGGTTTTGCCCCCAATACACTGGCAGATAATTTTCTTCTTCCCTTAAGCCATCCCTGAAGCCCATCCTGTCAAGTCTTTCCTCAGGTCTGGGACATTTATTGAAAGGCATTGCCATCACAGACTATGTTTCTATACAGTCACTGAATTCAGTGAACCTGTTCACATGGCAATATACTGCTCAGTATTGAACAATGACTGTGGAATCTATCCTATGACATTTTAATGAAGAAAATTATTCGTACAGAGATTATAGATAAACTGTTGAAAAAGTTACATGAGTTCCTTTCAACTGTACCAGTGTTAAGTCACTTCTTTTCTTGCAATGGCTAAGGAATATTTACACATGCTGTCCATAAACTCTTTTGCAGAGATAAAATGCTTAGGTTGAGAGAGATCACAAAATGACCATGCATTCATAATTTTCTTCTCCAGCCAGTCTCCACGAGCTACCATATGCCTTGAAGAACCATACCTGTTATTAGCTGAAATGCCGTACTGTTATCTAGTTTCCAGACGCACAGCAAAAAGTATATAAGCTGCTATTGATTCTTAATGCCCACCTTATCTATGTGCTATTCTTATTTTTTATGCCCTATGTTCTATTGTTAATTAAATCAAATTGTGCATGGTGAGCTATTTTGTTATTTCTTTTTTCTTCCAGGAAAAATTTGCCCTGAAGAACTAAAGAGCTAGGCTTGATTTTTAAAATATAAGCTTGACTATTTAATAATTCCATTAATGACTACTAATTATTTAAAATAGCTAATATCATTAAAATATTTATCTCACTCTTTTACTCTTGTGGCAGAATTAGAGCATTCTGATGATTCATTCTTATTCATCTGCAGTAGCTAATTTGATTGTGCCTTTTTCTATCAAAATATTATCTATAAAATTGTAATAATTATTATGTCAGTTAGTGTTCCAAGTTTCGATGGATTTTGCTTTTCTGCATATTGCGAGTTCTGTTCTAGGTCTGTTTTTCATGATATTTTTGTAATCACAAAGCAACCCAAAAATGAATATAGCAGAAACAATCCTTAAGGTAGTTTTGATTTTAATGTACTGCATTGTCTACCTCTAAAGCGTTGCCATAGGCAAACTCGGTTCATACAGTAAGGGGCATTTTATTCACTTACAAATAATGCATTAGTTTAAAAAAAAAATAAAAAGAAAGGCAAAGGCAGGGGAAAAAACTGCATGAAATAGTCACAGAAAAATACAGAAATCAAAGAGCACTAGCAGCTGAAATTAGAAGGAAAAGGAGAAATAATATTAATTGTCCAATATTTTCTCCTCTTTTAACTTTGAAAAAGAATAACACTTTTTTTTTTTTTTTTCCTGTGCTTCCTTAAAATCATAAAATGTTCAGGCTTTTACTTTTTTTCCACCTTCATCTTGTCGACTACATTATTATATACCTTCTTTCCTTCTCTGGTGAATATAATAAACCTCAACGCAGTGATTCCAATTCTAATTTTGTTATTATTTCCTTCATTCATAATCTTAGTGCTCCTTTGTACTTTATCACAGCACCTGAGCGATTAACAAATGAAGTTTTCTTGTGTAACATAAAAGGTAACAAGCACATGACAATCACAAGAATTTTATTGGGCTATCCAAAACATCTCTTAATCTCTTGTGCTATATTGAGTTTTTCCTCAAGGACAGATGACAATGCCTTAGTATGCTTGTTGCTTCTGGCTTTCACATCTCAGGGACATGGACTAGGTGACCAGAGAAAATTCCTGTGCTGGAAAGATCGAGATTGTTATTGGTAGACCTGTCTGTGGAGAGTTACTCTGGTCTACATCAAATACCTCACAGCTAAGGCTATATGTTAGAGCCTTAATTATGTATCATATTGTCCATCTCACAGTTAAATAGGAACATGTGAGAGCTGCAAATTTATTCTTTCACCTAAAACTATGTGGGCAAGCTATTTATTTATTTCCCACACCAGCATTGAAACCCACCTGCTAGAAGAATATATACAAATTCAGGTAGGGTAATTGCAGTGCTTTGTCCAGAGAATACCAGACTCACTGGTATTGACCAGTGTATGTCACATGTATATGATTAAGATTTGATACTCTAATTGGCATTCTGACATATGTTTACAAATTTAAAAACAGTTCTAGTGTTTTGCAAATAACAGTCACTTCAGTCACCAGAATACTCTGATATGTTTTCTATACTTCAGTGAATTTTTGACAATTCAGATGGCGAGAATGAACCTCCTTTTCTTCTTTTGGATCAAGGAACAGAGTGTGCTGTAGAATTTAAAAGAGGAGTTATAAAAAGGTGCTAAGCCATGACTTTTCATTAAAGTCATACTCACACCTCACCCACAGAGTGGTGCAATAGGAGTTTCATCTCCTTTGGTGCATAAAGATTTAAATACTTATTCTGAATTAATGCTTGTGCAGATGGTTCATATCCTTTTGTAGCCGAGGTTCTTTCAATTATATTTAGTAGCCATTTTTTAATAGACATGGTAGCCAGTTTATTCCTGAGAGCATTTAAAGGAAGGCAATCTGAAATACCACTACAGAGTTTCTGAATAAACTCAGTCCCATTCTCTGATTTCTAACTTTAGTTCAGGCCACTTATCTGAAAAGCCAATCTCAATACATAATAGCCCATTGAATCTTGAATACCCCTACTAGCGGACCAAACACTAAAAGAAAAATTTACCAATTCATCTTAAGCTATATCTTACTGCTTAAATGTCATTCTGTCTGTGGGGATTTCTGACAGAATGTAATTTATAACTAAATCCTCAATGATGATCCTAAAGAAACCTACTAAGAAAACACAGACCTCTCTCCTTTGTACATTACTCCCAGTATATCCCTATTAAAACCCTATTTCTGACAAACAAAAGTTACGAAACTTTGGAAGAAAGGAAACAAGGATCTTTCTAAATCTTTTTTTTTTAATTTAAAAATTTGAGATGGAAATATTTTTTAAAGCAGGAATCAGAACTCAGGGAAAAGAACTCACTTTGCTAAAGAGCTGTGATAAAGAGTTATGTTTGTTTCTAGCCAGTCCAACTCATCTCAGCCTCATACACAGAAGAATTTCAACAAAAGAAAAACATTGTCTTAGTAGCAACTTTCTCCTTATTCATACACCTTCCTAAGAAGGGATGGATACTTAGGTCCATGCCTATCTGGAAGACTTCTCTGATCATCATTTCACAGGTTCCAGTGCTGGTAAATAATGCAATTCTTTTTTATCCAGATTACAAGATTGTGTTTCAGTTATTCTCTTAAAATCCGTGTAGGATTGGCCTGCCTGGAGAATACATATTTTTGAAATCCCAGCTGTTCTGAATGCAAAAGTAGTGCCAAGTTGCTCAGCTTTATCAAAACTATAGCAGTCTAGGGGCACATACAAAGAAAGAGCTTTCACAGCTTTCGAAACTGGGCACTAAGAGAGAGAAGCAACAAACTGAGAGAGGGATTTCCATGGCTGCTGTTCCTAAATGTCACAAAATCTCGCATTTGAATCTAGTCCTACATGACTAGCTCATAGGTTTCATGATATGCATTTATCATGAAGTAAAAGAAAAACACAACAATAATTGTTTCTCTGAACTTCTTGTGGGTAGCAGCAGAATTATGTTGTCTTATCATGTGGGCTTAAATCATTTGCCAAAGCATATTCCTTTACTGTAATGAGTGTGGGTAATTTATTCCTTCTAATGAGCAGGTATTAAACTTGCTCAAGTCTTTATCAGAAAGGTCAAGAGAAAAGGGGTATTTGGCATTTCTATGACATTTGCTTTTATTCTAGAAATGAATATGCTACAATTAATCACATGGAAGTAATGCAGAATGGGAACATACCTCAGGCAAGATGTAGGGATATTTAATAATCAGAAATTACAAGTTCTAAAAGTCAGAGATGCAGTACTAAAATGAAGGACAATGGATTAATATAGATTTGTCCATGTCAAGAATTCCAAGCCAGGCTGAAACAGTATTTAACACTGTCAGATAGTGTTTCTATCATCCTTCCCTTTAAATGCTTATAGTGCCCTGTGAATACCTCCATTTTTTTCATGACGTGAGACATGACCAATGTACGCTTGCAGTACAGAGCTAAACAAAAAAAAAAATTAATGAAATTTTGTGCAGTGAGACACCAAAAGATAAAACTGATAGGCAATATTTTTAGCTCAGACCATACAGAGTATGCCATTCTTAACAGAAAGGTAAAGACAAAACAGCAGGCTGACAGAGATTATTTCAGGTAGTCAGAAGATACAAGGGAATGGGAGTTGATATGGAGGGATTGCAAGAGTTAAATACGTACTAAATATCTAAGAGGTAAAAAAAAAAAAAAAAAAGTGTCTAAAAAGTGGTAAGATAGTGAAATGCTGACATGCTCTTATAATTCAATCAAAAGTATGTACTTTTTCCACTTGGGAAACACTGGAGTGGAATAGTGAGTGATTTAGAACAGGCAAATCAGAGCCGTCAGCAGCGTTGGAAGCTGATGCACAAACCAAAGGGCCCAGGAATGCTCTGCTAGTTCAACAGCCTGACTAAGCAGCTGTTAGTACGAGCAATACTTTTTGCATGACCAGTAGAAACCTCTGAGGTTTTTCAATCTATTCTTTTATTTTCATTTGTATATTAATTTCTTTGACTAGATAATTTATAAAAGTGTAAAGCACATGCACTTCAAGGATACCAAAGTTGTTGAAACAGTCATTTTTTATCAGAGGTTGCTGACTGGTTATCAGTAAGGAAAGCTAAAAGCACACCCAAAGAAAACTGTGCAGGACACATCATATAATTATCAGCCTTATCATACTATTGCATAAATTCATGACTGTTGTCTTATCAGTCTCTGAGTTATACATGGTACATTAGTTTTCATTTCTCAAGTGTGCTTACTTTTAATACAAACCTTGCCCATTATTTCTACTAAATGACTTACAATTTTTACAGTTAAACATAAAAAAGTGTTTTACATGTCTGTTGGGCCTAAAAGTAGCAATTTTCACCATGCACATTCACATGCATTATTCTCCTTCAATATTTCTTTGATTTGTGGAAACCAAAGCTCATTAGTCAAGACTAATTATTTCAGGTTATTACTGGAGAGTTTCTTTGCAAAAATCCTCACCAAGCTATTGGTTTTCTTTTAACGCAAATAAGTTAGCAAATGTTATTTCTAAAAGTCCAAGTGAAAAAAAAAAGTGACAATTGCAATGTTTGTTACTGATATTTTGTTACACTTATGGCAATTATCAAGTCTGTAGAGTGTCTCCGTGTTTATACTTGACAAGACCTTTTCAAATTTGATTTAAATGGCCCTGCAAGTTTCCTAATAACCTTGACTGAAATTATAGGAACTGTGATACATTTGAAATGTAATATCATCAATCTTTAAATGTTTATAATGTTTATAAGTAGAGTATTATCTCAAAATACTACATAAATAGTATGTAAATATTGCCCAATGCTCAGCTGAAAAGAGAACAAAGACTTAATTTCCAGAGCAATTGTATTTTTTTTCTCATTGAAATAGAAAAGTTTCTTCGTTTTGCATTGATGTCCTATGTATATTCCAAAGACTGTATAACATCAGTGGAATTGATACCAGTCTGTAAAGGTCAATGCCATTATCCTCTAGAAAACACTTAATTAAGAGATTTCTATCTGTAAAGTTTAGTAGTTAAGTAGGAATAACTCCTGAGTTACGAAATTCCTTTGCTGCATTTGTCAGAAAAACAGTGCTGGGTGATATGCACCCTGTAAAACCCTACCCTAAACCTTTTTCATTTCTCACAAATCCACCAACATTTCTTCAATGTGGAGTAATGCATAGCTGTCAATCAAAAATGCTTTATTAAGATGACAGATTTAGTTCTCTTCACAAAAAATGTATGTCTATATTGGCCCAATATCTTTACACAATAAGAAACAATAAAATGTTTTAAAAATCCATTAAAAGACAAATGAAATATTTTTCACACATGTACAAGGATAAAGACATTAAGCAGGATTTAGCTTTCCAAGTCCTTTGAGAACTGCACAGCCTAAAGCTTTCATGTTCTATTGGTACTAAAAAGTCTCTTGAAAATACCAGGAGCCAAATTTCTTGCTGAAACAAACCGATACTGTCCAGATTCTAAAGAATTTGTGTTCTTGTGCTTAACTATAGCTAAAGAGGTCAAAATGTAAACATTATTTTGGATTACTGGAAGAAATGGAAATACTGTGTATTTACTGGATATATAGATTGTTTACTTTTTCACTGCTTTTATAACAGCAATTCGGAAATTACACTGCTTGAATATGACTTAAAGACCACCATACAATAATTTCAGCTTTTACTATTCTAGACCTCCATTTAGGTAGAAATAAATACAGCTTCTGGTCAGCTTATTTCTGGTTCAAGGAATATCATTCACACGTTCCTTGTGTAGTTATTTCACATGAGCTGCTCTGAAATTTAATCAGGCATACCTCTGAACTGGCACATAATGGAAATGTATAGAGTCATAAACTCTGCCAGAAATTACTGTTTGGGAAGTGTACCCAAAACGATGAACTCTGGAAAGGTATTTATTTTTTTCCCAGGTTTTCTTAATCTCCACTGCAGCACAACTACCATCATGTTCCGGGCACACAGCAGGATCTCTGTCAGTAGAGCTTCCCACGTACACATTGACATTTTTATCTTCCCAGAACCACACATTTACTTTGGGCATGAAAAATTTCTTTAATTAAAAGTTGAAACTACAACGTCTAACTGCTTCTCAAGGAAAAGAAATGCACTGAGTGGGTGCTAAATATAGTAAGCAAAATTTACTGCACACAAGAACATTGAGCTTGTCCCAGCAATAATTTGTCAAAGATACGAAATAAAAAACAGCAAAATGGAATGACAGAGAGTCCTATGACTGGAAATTCTGAAGCTCTGATGATAAGAATAACTTCTAGGTCTACCACCTGCAGAGGAACTTAGACATTTCACCTGACAATCTCTTCCCTTCTCTTCACACATAAACAACTCAAATAATAAGTGAATTATGCAAACGCTGATTAGGGTGTTGTGCTTCCACGGTAGTTCTTTCTCAAGTAATACATACACGTTCCGCACATGAAACAAATTACTTGCCAGAAAGAAGGAACTTGGGGTCCTCCTGCGGTAGGCTATGTAAACACACAACAAGCAAGTGATCTAGATCAAAAGATTGTGGTGAATTTTCACTCCATTAAATCCATAGCTATTTTGATCTTATGTGTCATAGAAGCAGAACTGCAGCCAGCAAGCATAGGATAGGATGCTGTTTTCTGAACTCTGCAAATTCAGCAGCACATGAAATTTCCTGGCGCTACTGTGTGAGCCTTGTGCTCTCGTTGTTTACAGAGGTAGTCCCTGCTGTAGAGATGCATTAAAGATTGTGGTTCTTGGAAGCCCAGCCCAGCCTTGATCAAAACACATTTCAGATAAGGTCAACTTAACTGCCAAAGACACTGCTTTCAAAGTTGCAACTAGCCCTTGGAGAATTAAACGTGTGAGTAAATAAGTAATTTTTTCAGCATGCCATTTTTGTTATGGTACATTGTCTCCCATAAATTTTTACAAATTGGAATTCAAGAAGCAGTAAAAGCATGATTTCTAAGGGTAAAAGTCATATCCTGAAGCATTATAAAGTGGTTTTAGTCAAATATCTATGTTAAAACATTATTAGAACTCACTTTTTTAAAGCCTATTGAAAAAGATATTTTATTAAGTATTCACAAACTGAGAACTAATAAAGCAGAGCTACTAGAAACAGAACTTCACTCCATCATTTCCATTTCTAGAATAAGATAATTTGTTAAACCAATTTTCACAGCAAACATGAAACATATATTGAAAAGTGAAATGTCTCTCCTTCATCCAGAATTCAAATCACAAGCACTGAGCTGGACAAGGACAGCTCAAATAAGTCTACATGTAATAACTTAGAAAGAAACTATAAATTTTCATTTGCCTATCTTTCTTCCAGTTACAGAAATCAAAATTGCTTGAGAAATTCTGTTTAGCCAACAGAGTTTCACTTCAAAAACTTTAAAGTTTGTCTCACAGTATCAGTATCAGGTCCTTTCTCCATTTATTTCTCAGTTAAAACAGAAGAAAAAAATCAAAATCAAAGGGAAGATTTTAGAGAATACATTTCCATGATGTCAGTCCTACCTGCCTGTTTTTCAGCTCAGTACTATAGCTGGTGAATTTCGGAGAGGTCATATGCAGAAAGGAGAAACAGTGTAAAAATCAGAGAGGTAAAATGTTGATCTGCTTTTCAAATACAGCTCTAGATGTTTTCATCATTTAATGTGCCTATAACTGCCACAGGCATCACTCTAATTCTAGAGAGGAAAATTGGATTATAGAGCAAAGCACATGTTTACTTTAGTTTCACCCTTATTCTTTGACTGGTACTAGGAACCTAGACCTCTCCTCAGATTTTGATACAACCACAAAGTAAAGCACCATGACTTTTAGAATATATGAAACTATAGAATCTATAGATTTTAATGAGAGCTTTTGAGAACTTATTGTAATTGATGGCATGAAGTTACACCATACATTCAAATACCTAGATATTAAGAACTTGGTCTTGAAAATCTTGATCAATACTTTATTAAAAATAAATAAATTAATTAAAAATAAATTAAGCATTAAAAATTAAAATTAGAAAAAAAGATAGTAAGCACTGTGGAAAGGAATAGCTTATTATTGTATCATTAATGTTTTCTAGCATGTTCCATTTTAACTTTTCATGGAGGAAAATGATTCTTTTCTCCCAATATATTTTTGGAGAATGCATCCGTCCCCTCTTGTTGTGTTTCCCTTCTGAAGATCTTACAGATTTGCCAAAAAAAAAAAAAGTTTATACAGAAATGATTTTCATGCAACATAATTCTGTTTTGGCACTAATTGTAAAGTTTATGAAAGAGAAAAATAGAACAATATGATTATGTAACAATTACTCACATGCCTTTTATTAAGAGAAAAATGGGATTTCAATGCGGTCCAAAGTTAGAATTAAAAAATTATCCTGTGACAAACCCTAAGTTTTCTGAAGCACCCAGCCCCTGCTCCATTCTAGCTAGTAAATAGATATAAATAGTCATATGTAAAAAATTTAATGCACTGCATTTACTAATTCAAATCTCTCTCTCTCTCTCAAAAAAGAGAAATCTAGAAACCTATTTATGCTGTCTGCCATTACATGACTCCTTAGGTTCTTCACTTTAATTCTCAATTTCTAGCTTATTACAGCCTATCACCTTGCTTCAAGACATTCATAAGCAATATAAATGAAAGTGTTAAATCAAACCACTTCACTTTTCTCCTGTATCTTGAGGATACAGGAGTAAGTGTTAAGTTCAGTAACCAATGACAGATTCTAGCTAAAAGTTATTAAAGTGACTTCAAAAAATACTCCATTAAATTACAAGTGCCTAAGTCCTGTGGTGACATGATGCTGTAGTTAACATATATACCTATACACAAAATTTCTATTCAAAATAAAAAGATAAACACAAGAAAAAGAAAGCTCCAGATGGCTTCATTTTCTCTCATACTTCTTGCATCATGTGAGTAGACACAGATAATTCTTTCTTCATGATTTGCTTTTTACTCAGAAAATACTTCAAATTTATAGACAAAGTTATCCTTAAAAATCATATATTTGTGATTACATGATATTTCATTTGAAACTGGCTTATATTAAGGAAGAAATACCTGTTATTCCTAGCATGAAAAAATGTCTAAAATCTAGGATATAATTTTTGTCCAACAAAATATAGGAAACCACCTGCACATGATTTGGGAAATGACATGGAGATCTTTATCTCCCGCATATGAAGCAAAGCAAAATGATACCACTTCCTGCTTGCCTGAAAGAGAGTGGAAGCCATTCTTAGATAAATATAATTTATGCTCCCTCTAACTATATGCAAAGAATATCACAAACCTCTCCATTTGCATACAAGCTGCTTACTCTTAGAAAGTGAGCAGTGTGACAGACAATAGATCCTCTCTGGCAATGATCAAGAATAACCCTCATTTTTTCCTATGATAAATACGTGCCTCATGTTAGCAGGCTACACTAATCCCTTGCTATATATTCACAGATTGTATCCATTTTTTTTTCCAATAATTAAAACAATAAATCAAGCCATCTTTCTTTTACAAGTAGTTTATCCAGACGTACAATCAATAACAAAAGAAAAAAACAGTAAGGTTTCATTTTTGAATGTGGAAGATTTAACAAACGTGAATCAATATAACCCCTCCTGATCTCAGTCTGTCCCCATATTTTCTCTTTCCTACTTCCATGCCACTGTTTCTATTTCTATGACTTCTCAATAAACTATGCTTTGCTCTCATTAAGTATAAAGCATGTCCCCAAGGAGGGGCGAAGGGCAGTCTGACTCTGAAGGCATCACAGAATGATGCCCACTGAGGGCCTGATAGAGTTCATGATAGATGCAGCAAAATCTGCTGCCAACTGCTCTTCAAAATCACCCTCACAGTCAAACCGAGGTTCTTGCACAGACCAATTCTATAATGATTTCTGAACTGCTGAAACTGCTAAGGAGGGAAAATGAACAAAATACTTTCAGTTGAGCTGGGCCCTGACGCATCTGTATAAATGCAAGCACATGTGCATTGACAGGAAGAACAATGGCAGAAACTGAAAAAAATCTAATGCGTATTTACTGGGGAAAGAATGCTGGATTATGACAGCAATAGATTTTGTCTATAGAAATGTGTTAATGAGCTTTAGCAGAAAGTCATAACTGCTGGTGTGAGTAAGCAGCATAACAAGAAAATTAATCGCAATCACACACCGAAGTACAATTCCAGTTTTCTCTTCATGCTGCTGACAGTTTTTCAAAAATGAGTCCTGTAGCACAGACAATCCTTTTACTGATAAACTGCCCAGGTACCTAAATGTCACAGCGCTCCAACTCTACCCTGCTATTACCTAGCAATTCTGTTTCAGATATGCCCATGGTCAGTACTGCCCAAATGTTGGAAACATTGGCTTGTGACACCATGAATCTTTTCTCTAGTCAGGGCTTACAGCACTGTGGTCCAACTGCTTTCTCCTTACTCATTTTCTTGTGTTAGACACACAGGCATAGAATTGCAGCAAAACTGGTTTAGAAAGGACTTCAGGAAGTTACGAGCTATTCCTCCTCTACCACAATGCAGGATAAGCTCTATCTGCTATTCCTGTGAGATATTTTGGGGACATCCTCTGTCCAGTGGTTGTTAGTGAGGACTCAGACTGATTGATCTATGCCACAGCTTCACTATTATTTCTTTTAGAAAGCTTATATATATATATGTATATATGTATGTATATATATATATAATCTATATATTATTTGCTGTAGTCTAAGCCAATTAAACTACTTGTTCTGCCATACACAATTTATTTACTTGAGTTTTGCAAAAACCTTTGTGTATCTGGACAGCTTTACCTTGTCTCCCCTTAAGATTCACTTCTCTAGCCTAAGTAAAGCATCCATTTTTTTTCCAGACTGTGCTTCTAACAACCTAAGTCATTCTCCTAAGCCAGCCCTGATCTATCTCACTTTGTCAACACATCTCTTGAAATGTGTTGCCTAAACTTGGATACAGCATTTGGGCTGAGTCCTACCAGTTCTGATGACGGCTGAAGGGTTATCCGAGTGTCTGGCAGGCAGTGCTGGGGTTTACATGTGCAAATCCCTTTTCTACAGCATGATGATATTGTTGGCATACATTCAGCTTTTGATCCATTGAAAATCCTTCTCTTTTCCATGGAATTGCTGCATCAGCTGTTAGAAAAGGCTCTAGGGGTCAAAATAGAGACAGAAGTTGCAAGCCACACTCGTTTAGCAGGAAACAAGAAGTGGATCCGTTTTTTTCTTTTCTTTTTTTTTTTTCTTTTCCAACAAACGCTGAGCATTTTGCAGAAAGAACTACACATCTCCTCCTCCTAACTTACCTTCCCTCAATAAGCAGCTGTTTCCGAGCTGCACAATAGCTTATTTTGCTACATATGTACACATACATGCTCTAAGTAGCAGACACAGTCTTTACATGAAATTATTGTGTATCAACAATACGAAAAAAAAAAAAAAAAACCTCTTTTTAGCCTGATAGCTCTTGAAACGCCTGAAAGTACAACTAAGGCAATGTTTACAAAGCTGGGGGATTTTATGTGGGGTGAAGAATTTTTGGAATTCTCCGTTTATTGGAATAATTAGGCTACCTGTGTGTAAACTGGTGAAAACTGTGACTAAAGCTGATGAAAAAACATTACATCAAACTGAACATCTAATTTGTACATATCTATTAATCTGTCTATTAATCTATCATATTCATTGTATATTTATACTATTATTGAAGCGAATACCTTCTTTCCCTTTAAAGCAAACAAAAAATCAATACATGCTAAGACATTGGCTATGACAAATGAGGTAACCAGCAGTTCCAAAAACAATAACTGCCTGCTAGAGTACATTTAATGTTTCCAAAATTTCTTGGGTACCCTTATGATCCTGAGCATTAGAATCAAAACAGTTCCCAAGGTCCATCTAAGCAGGCAGACTTGTTTGATGTAAACATCAGAGTTAAGGTCAAGTGTATGGGAGGGGTTATATTTTGAGGCAGAGTGCTGTTGCTTGCACCAGTAGTTTTTCATTCATTAAAATCTGTGCTAAATTAGCCGAAAGTATTTCAATTTGAAGTACAAAGAACCATTTTTTTTTTTTAATTTAGTTCTATGCAATTAAACAGAGCCTTCTCTTCATGCAGCACCCCTCAACAGGGAAGTGAGTCTTTGTTATATAGTTTTGAAGTTATATAGTTTTGAACACTGCTTCTGAAGTTAAGTGGAAAAAAATTACCCGAGGCCTTGCATGATTCCGGAGGCTGTTCTGAGTCACTTCACCAATACTGGAGGGTTGTTTTCTTGCACTGAATTAGACAGAAAGTTGAATGTCTTGGCACTGTCTCTGTCTTAATATATTTATTCCTGTCTAAACTGGTGAACTATTTCATGCAAAGCATCTCATTTTCATCTAGCATTAAATGTTATTAATCTCTTGGGTCCACATGCTATAAAAGCACCTGATATGCAACCCACTCAGAGAGCAAACAGCATAGAACTCAGAGGTTCAGCTAAAGAGCTCTCCTCCTGATTACTGCAAAAGAAATAGCGAGTGAAGGTTTTCTCTCATTTGAAAAATGTTAGGGAATGCAAATACTCTCTTATGATTTCAGATTAAAAATCAACACTTTCCAGCTTTCTAGCAGAAGGATATATCTGGATTGCTGTTCACATAATCAGCTCTGTCAGCTAGGGAAACATAGTTTACATTTGAACGCGTGGCTTTAATGGTGGCACAATCTCAGTTTCTTAAACTCATAGACATGTATCATCCAGAAGCTGAAAATCATTGTAGAATTTGAAACAATTTTCATTCTTCCAAACTTGAAAGACTCCTTTTTCTGTAGTCTAAAGATATACCTTACTAATATACAGGGAATATATATTGTTGACGGACTCCTCCAAATCTAAGTTTATATAACCATAACACCTTGGAAAGGCACAGCTGAGTGTTACCTAACTAACTGAAGCACCTTAATTTGGGAGCAAAATCCCAATAAGGATGTTATATAGTCATGATTTTTTGAGCTATTGTTAACTAACACATTTTAGGGAGGGCAAGTTCGGATGTCCAGGACAGCTCACAAGGAAGTGCAGACTGCATCACACTAGGTTATTTTCTAGAGGCTTTCCTGACCCCCCGAACATGCGGGACTTTAGCAGTTTTACCCTCCAGTTTTGCCACTGCTTGGTGAATAGAGGAGGGAGAAATGGTCCTATACACCACAAACACTCTTTCAGTTCTTGAATGTACCCATGGGAATCAACAAGTTATTTTCTGATTTCAGAAGCTCTGAATTTGGTTGTGTGTTACAGAGTGTGTTAAGGAAGGAACTGTTCTTTATACTCTAATGACTAATGTATAAATCATTAAGCATTAAGACTAAGTATAGAATGCATGGTGTATAAATGTATGAGAAAATTATTTGTTAATGGTTTGATCCCAGAGGAAAAAAAAAAAAAAGTATTGTAAAAAAATTCAAGTAATTAAAGCAATTATTTCCATTCTAACTTTTAAAATTAGGTATATGATTAAACACTGATTCATTAAAATCAAAGGTAGGTTTTAAGGAGACGGCTTTTGTTTTTGATTGCAAAGTGGGTAAGAGCTCTTTGTTATTTCTCACTGATTTACCCTGCAAAATCACAGCCCTCACTTTGCTCAGAAAACTGACACACTTGATGCATCAAGAAAGCGTCTTCACTGTTATTAAAGTGCTCCACTTTCTGCTTTGAGGACCACAAGTGGGTGGGTAGCATACTCTGTGATTTGACCATCATATGGATTCAGGCTGGCTGCAGTACAGCCAGATGTCAGAATAACATATCAAAGAGGAAAAAAAAAAAAACAAAACTTCGCACGCATCCAAATCCAAACAGGAAAGAAAGCAAACTTCTCACAGTGACTCCTACTCTGGCTTCATCTCCTCTGTCTCAGACATCATTTTCAGTATCAGACATTGGAAGTTAGGGCATATTTCCAATAGACACAGTAGGGAATGCACTGCTGAAGTGACAGTATGAAAAGCTTGTTTTTTGCTTGTAGTTCTTCTCACATTTTAATGCCATCACTTCCTCAAGAGAGCAGGGAATTAGAGGGTTGAACATACAGGGGCTCCAGAGAATGTAAAGCATTCTCACATGAGATTTTATACTCTTTCACCTCTCTTTTTTTTTTTCAAAATGAGTTTATCCATCTTTAGATGCTCAGGGCTAAATTATAGATATGCAAGTCAGTGAATTAGTTTACACTAAGAAGGAAAGATAGTGTGAAGAGAAAGGTAAGCTTTTATAATGCTCAAGCACTGTTTAAAGTGTTATTCTTTTTAAAATTATAATTTGCCAAGAATTCTAGAAAAAATTCTAGAAAGCTAGAACATATATTCCCTCCAACCCCCTCCAAGTCCATCCTTTCCTAACTTCATATGCTCCTCTATATGCAAGGTGCACAGACACAAGAATTCTTAGATTAGAAACCACTCACTTTTATGCATTAAGTACTGTAAAGACAATTAGAGGGATAAAAAGTGTTTTCCAAAATTGTTAAGAAGCAGAAAATTACAAAACAGAATAAATATAGTTGCTGTACTACTGCAGTATCTGAGGGTGGTATGCAGGAAGAGGTATTGACAGAAAGGCACATATCAGTTTGAGTAAACCTGCAAAAATGATGAAGTACAAGCAGAAAAGGCTGGAGATGGTGCACAGTTCTAAGGACCAGAAGGCTGTATCTTAGAATTTCTCCCAGCAAATTATCGCCACTTCCCAATGGAGATTATTGCCCCATCAGAGCTGCCATCATCATCACACATGTTCCCTTCTATAACCTCGTTCTGTCAGATTGTCAGATGAGCTTGGTTAGGAGGAGGGAAAAAAAAAAAAAAAAAGGCATCAATCTTCCCCTTGAAAACACTTAGACTAACCTAGATGATTTTGACAGAATGAGGGCAGTGTAAGTACATGCGTAGTAGTGTCAGTGAAAGTGAGGAGGCATTGACCACTGGGGACTAGAAGGAGGGTGCAATGGGCAGGTGCAGGCAGCAGCATCTTACGCAGTTACAACTTAGCTGCAACTAGAAAGTCTGTGTGAATGTAACCTAAGTGACTCTGAATATCCCAGGCACTTTTCCTTGGAGGGGAAAGTTAATCTTTTTTATGTGATCTAAATGATCTGTGATACTAAAAACCTGGTTCTAGGCTTGGACATGTATAAGAGACACTGAACAACAGTTAATGCAGGTAAGACTGAGGCTGCCTGGTAAGACAGTTGTCTTGCCAATGGGAGGTTGAAAACACATTATCTTTTCTTTCTAGCTTGAGTTTACTGCATTTTCTACAGTTGATAGACTGTTGTAAGGCAGCATTGTTCTTCAGTTCTCCAGTCTGGCTAAGATATAAATATTCAGTTCATATGTAATGTTTTTGTGATCAAAGACCTTTAAGTCCCAAGAGTCATTCACTGTAGTGCGTGATTCCAGCCTTAGAAAGCCTTGAAACATAAATTGGGGCAAATGACAGCAACTTCTTGATAAACCAAATTCTGTTGAAGAACTGGATATATACAGTTTTTCCTCTAATTCCTACTGAACTTCCCCTAATTTCTGGATACAATATTTATTGTGAAATACATTCCACTTTGAAAAATCTCTTCATTTACATGGCCTCTATCTTTTTTTGTTCTAAGAAGACTGCAAGGCTAAGTTAATGAGAAAACTACTGAGTGCTCAGAACTGACAACTGAAAGTTAGAGCATCTTAAAATCCCTCCTTAAAGGTTTGTAAAGCAATCTGAAGGAAAGATTGAGAAATTTGCTTGGAGCTGACTGCTGCTTTGATTTTATCTGTAACCTAGATTTAGGCAAAATTTTCCTTACTAAAATATGAAATTATATATTGCACATAGTGAAGTAAAAAAAAAAAAAAAAAGGATTTACATTCTTTAATATCTCAAGTGTGTGTTTTTTTTTATTATCTTTCATTTAAGCAGGTTCACCCTGTTCATATTGTCTCTTAAAAAAAAAAAAAGAGCAAAAGATATATGGCTATTATACACTGTTCTTAAAATGTTATTTTTTGTAAGACAGTTGTAGAAAGGGAAAAGTTTAACATAATATTTTAGCTTGTAGCTCTGCCAAAAGTGTTTAACATATATCACAAACTGAACAGCGCGTTATTCTTTCTCACTACTAACAATCACTTTAAAAAGTGTCTGTCAGATCTTAAATTCATTATAGATTATGAATCCATCATGGATTACAATACTAGACTGTACTGGCAATATTTATTAACCCAGAACACATCCATCATTACTCAACATAACTTCTACCTCATAGCCTGTAACCACACAGACATGTCCAGAGAGATAATGATGATGATTTCCAGGACAGGTTCCTTCTTTAAAGAAAGAAGCAGCAACTGCAGGATGGGTGTATGCTGGTTTTACATAAAATTTGACTAAATCAAACTAATGTATCTGCAGGTCTCAGGAACATATTCCTCTCATTATGTGCAAATGTCAAAAGATTTGTTAAGGTTTTCAGAAGCGCAAGTTCAAGGAATGTGGCATATAGAGAACAAGAAAAGCAGACATTAAGTAGATAATAAATATCCTTAGTAGCACTAATACATATTCTATCTGCCTCTCAGTCTTCAGACATCCATGTACACAGAGGATATCCCTCTGATTCACCAAAGAACTCTTGTTTGTTTACATTTCTACAAGAAATTCAGTGATCAGTTCATCATACATAAACTTTTGCCAGTGTTTCCTAGAAAAAAACTCTTTCTAGATCAGTTAGAAATAGTCTTTCCTCTTGACATATGTTATGTGTTGGTGATGATGTATTTAATAAAATGCTGTGCATATTTATAAATAAATCACTGTGTCTCTTACGAGGTAGATCAACATGAACTAAGTGAAAATACTGTATAAGGTTTCATATTACTTTCCCTTTCCATTGTCAACCAGAAGTATTTGATTTTAACACAGTCTTCTGATTTTTTTTTCCCATCTAATTGCTAATATATTAGACTGATAGCATCAAGATATCAAAGAGAGTTTTTTACTCTGCTGCAAATGTAATGGCTGCATAGTACTGATGACTGTATATTAACTGGTAATTAGGGAACATCTGTTCTTGCATATCCAGACCAAGTGGATGAGCCTGTATGGATTCCATTCTGCAATAATGGCTTATATTTAGAGCAGATAGTTATGTAAGTTAGGTCTTTTCTCAGATTGTGTATTTACTACCACTATCACTAGCTACCATTATAGCTGGTGGCCCTCCATCATGCACAGGTGACTGAAGACAGTGCTACTTCTTTTGAGGCTCATTTTTTTTCATAGTAAGTATGTGAATTCAAACAGAAACACAAATCACTTTTCAATGAAGTTTCTGGTGCTTAAACAATTTTTTTCTTCTAATTAATAAACACAATAACGTTAACTAACCTTTGTATTTCATGTTGCTCATTTATCTCAGCAACCAATGTTTAAAATGCTCCTAGCTGCATAAACTCTATATTTCTCCTGGCAGTATTTTTCTTACTACTCATAATTATTCTGCTCATGACCCTTGTAGAAAGAGAAGGAAAGTGAAAACAATTATTTAATTCATTGAAGCACCTCATCTTTGGTCTTATGTATTTATGGTATCTGGGTAAGAGTGCAACGTCAGCCAAAGTAGCGGATACGTGAGAGACACATACATGTTGTTCATTCCCCATTGAAGTCTTGTAGCTCTCACTCATGGTTTATTTATTAGCCAAAAAAAAAAAAAAAAAAAAAAAAAAGAGAATACATAACTCTTCCAGGACATTAATGGAGTTAATGGAGAAGGATTAAAATATGTTGATTTGTCACACTTTTATTAGGGAGAGGTTTTCCACTGATTTTCTCATTTTCTCTCAGGTTGACACAGTGATAGGAAAAGTGTGTAATGAGTAGAAAAAATAGTCTACTTCAAGAGTCTGTGAAGGTAAATCAGGCAGAGACTGAGAAGAGGATCCTGGACAGCCAGAATGCAACAGAAGGCAGGGAGGAGAATGATAACTGTGAGCTATCTCAGAAGGACAGGGAGAGTGGCTAATTCCACATAGATACAGGATGGGAAACACCTTCTTCCCACTAGAAACCAATATCCAACCTGATAATCAGTTTTCATCTACTTTTAGCGGGGCTGGCAGTGGGAGAAGATTTCTTGATCACATTCTCATCTTGGTTAGATTGCTGCCATTCCCCACAGTCAGCAGCCTTGACAGGGCCTGTGAGTGAATTGCAGTCGTGCATTAAAACAGCATGTTGAGGCTATTGCCACCCTTAGCCTTACCCTCTGATAGAGATCACTGCCTCCAGGCAAGGTTATCTGGCTATTCATGAATCACATCTTGAAGCATCTCTTTTCAGAATGTTAAGATAAAAGGAACTAGCTAGAAGGTACTCTAGGAGAAGAAATGCTGAAAGATTACCAAAAACAGAGATCACTAAAAGAAAAAAAAAAAGCAGAATAATTAAAAGTGCCCAAATGTATGGCAAAACAATGAAGGTAGGGTGATAGACAGATGATGTAGACTTTACTTTTCCTCCTATTCATCAGAATACTTCAAAATAAAGACACAAAACTACAAAATTTTCAAAAAATCTGAAACTTCCATTCTCCGAATTGTCTTGTCTATATTAGATACAACATCATCTGAGCAATATAGACAGCAAAACCAATGCCGACTATGCTTATACACAAAGATGTTCCATGCTACATTAAATGTGTTCCATATATATTAGCATTTTAAAAGTCATCCAATAAACTGAGTTCCTAAAACCTCTGGAAAATATGTTATGTAAATGAAAAAAATGCAAATGCAAAGACGTGCTCTTTTTTTGGTTTATTTCAAAACTATGACACAAATGTCAGCTAACAAGGCTGCTTTCAATCAGTATTTGAAACTGTTTCTGAAATGACAGAATTAATACAGTACAGTAGAAATGACAATACACTAGAGGAAAATCTACCAGGAGAAAAAAAAAAAAAAAAGAAAGTAAAAATGTTCTTTATCTTGGTTGTGCAAATTTCTCTAATTCAGATTTGTTGATTGCCACAACAGAATGTTCCTAGTTTCAGATAAATATTTTCTCCCTATGTCTGGTGATACTTTCCTTGCAATATTTTTTAAAAATAAGGAAAAATGGATTTGATCACCTCATATGAACCAAAGGCTGAATAGGACTCTTGCCTCACTCATGCCTCACTCAAAATGCTTCACTCATGGATTTACACTAACATGGAGCCTGCCAGCTTTCCTCCTCCACTTTTAGGTAAGACTGTCATCTGAGGGAAGATACTGACAGGTGTCATCTAAATATAGATGGCCATAAGTCTGTATCTCTCACTTGACCTCTGGGTTTTCTCCTAGAAACCTTCAGCTGCAACTAAGGATCAATGTCCCCTAACCTTCCCTTCTGTGACCCAGACTTTGCATGAATATGCATTACCTTATTCTACGACTCATTAGATCTTGCAGTCTTTTATTTTGCTGAGATTCCTTAGAATCATATGTAATGAGTGTTTAAAATGTACATATCAAGTTTTCTATTCCTATTTTTGAACATATTTTGAAACTGAAAGAAAAATTGGATGGTCACAATGGTAAACCAAACTGAAAGACTGAACTGTTTTCCAAACAAGGAGATCTGCTAAAGCTCTATTAACAAAGCAATGACAACTATTCCATTGGGAAAGACTCAGGAAGCCTTTGAAAGTTGGGCTGATCAAGGTCAGACCCTTGTCCATGTCCCTTTTCCCATTAGACTTAGACTCAGTAATGATATTTCTGTCCCAGCATAGATCAGGCAGGACCATAAGCTTATTGTCTCCTGGTTCCTGGTTAACATCTGAGAGGTTTTCCTGGCAGCCCCTTCTTAGCACGTCTTAAATATTTAGGATAATGGCTATTTTTTTGACTTCTTCTGGCAAAGACAAAATAGTTATGGCCTGATAATGAGTGAAAATCTGTCCCCATTCATCTCCTAAAGGCAGCAGCTTGGTGAACAGCAACATCTCTCTGCTCCATGCTGGCTCATATTACTTTGCTGGGACAGAGCAACAAGGATGGGACAGAGTCCAGATCTCACGGCTCATTTATCATTTGGGACTTGATGCTCTTTTTAGCTATTCAAAGATGTTACCAGCAGCTGAATGTAAATATATATATATATACAGTCTCCTTTTTGTGCTCTTAAGTTCTTTTAGGGATTTTTGTAAATGACATCTCATTTTCTCAATAATTATGCTACTAACAAAATGAAATATTATGTCTTTATTTGTTTCTAGAACTTTTGTTTTTCTCAGAGAAATGAGATGTAGAACACCTGAATAACGTAACAGTACTCTATTAAACTGCAGAATTAGTTTAAGCTTCACCTGTTCGGAGTGAAGAGGAAATAACCGTCCTCACAGGAATGGTTTTGCTATGGTATTTGTATATAAAAGACTTGGAAATAGTGCACAAACATATTAATCAAAATTACTCATGTAATAAATGACTTTTTGACAGCTTTCAAATTCACGACTCAATTTTCATTTCCCCATTTCAAGTAACTATCTTGTTGATACAAAATTTATTTTTCAGTTCAAACAGAAATTAATGTGTTTTTTTCCTACCTCTCAAGTTAAGTAACATCCCTCCAAGTCAATCTGACCATTTTGGATTGCTCAGTGTGAATATATATAAGAATTAACACTGTAGGCAAAATACATCTGTCTTTTTGTGTATGTATCACCAGGAAAAATTAAGGGTGTTGCAAAGAAAAAGAAATATTTTGCACTCTGCTTTTGTAGTTCTGGAGTGTTTTATCTGTTTAAGATCTAGAGATCTTAAAATTTAAGTAGAATTCTACCAGTGTTTCACAAATCAAGAAACAAGCAAGACAAAGTTGAACAAGCCAATCACAGAATCAGAATTAGAAATCATTGGCTTTGGCCTGCACTCTAATGATTAAGTCTTGCTGCAGATGATTTAAATTCCCAATTACCTTGAATCTGTGTAATTTTTCTGTAGAAAAAAGCAGGTAATAGTCAAAAATGAGCTCTTTGGCTAGCTTATTGTTAGCTACATGATATACTTAGCACACTCAGCTATTTCCGCATTACATCGGTTAAGTGCAATGTAAGGACTGAACTTGGCCAATCTGCCTTGGTGAATATGAGTAATTGCAGCAGCTAAAACTCTTTTATCCTGTTCTCTTAGTTTTGTGTTTCAAATATGTTAAAATATGGTGGTATATAAGTATTGTGCTATGCCATTATCTTGAGAGTTATTTTTTTATGAGAGTTTTTCCATTGGAAATGGCATTTAAAAGGAAATTCTGGACTAAAAGTACCTATCCCTACATTTTCATGTCTAGAATTAAAGCACTTTGAGATTATTCATGTTATTTAGTTGAGAGCTATGGAACTGAGAGAAAAAGAAAAGATTAAATTCAGCTACAGGCAATAACTGTGTATTATCACTATGAAGCTGAATTCTTAAGAGCTATTAGCAAGATAGTGACTTTCAAAATGTAAAAATCTTTGCCCTTTGTCTTCAAAAGCATTGTTTTTCATAGAGAAAATACTTGTTTTTTTTTCTTCTTTGTATTGCTCATTTAAGTAATTTTGTAGATTTATGAAATTTTACAAATCACTTTTTAGAATTTTAGTAAATCTTAAAGTACAATGGAATTTGAAACATTAAAAATTCAACATCTTGATTTTTTAATTTGATTTCTTTTGAATTATAATGTCTATATTACAGTTCATTAGTGATCTTTTAAAGTTCGGGAGGAAAAAGTTTATCATACCATATAGATGTGCTAGATATTCACTGAAAATGTTAATATATTCTGGTGTATTTATCATCTTAAAGCATGTTCCTGGCTTAAGATATAGAACATGTCTCCAAAGGAGAAAAAAAAAAAAAAAAAAAAAAAAAAAAAAAAAAAAAAGAGAAAGGACTTTTCAGTGACCTTCCAACAATCTCTTATAAAAAGAGACTAATTTTCCAGAGCCAGCATAATGGATAAGAATCTAGTCCATAAAAAGGGTGAAATAAAGTGCTTGTTCCAGGTGACAATGGACAATGACAGCCGGGGAACAATGGCTTTCAGGTTTAGACGAAAATGATGTTTGTCAAAATGACTGAAATGGCAACTGCCAATAATGTTTTAGTTCATCAGTGCAGGATGGGTGCAACCCCAAAGCAAATTCTGAAGGTTGTCTTTAATGCACACCAATAATGTACATTTTACATCATAATATGGCAGCCCTCAGAAGCTCATGACTTTCAATCTCATTTGCTATTATTGCCTTCTGCTGAAGACCTGAGCTCAATTACTGTGAAGCTTTTTAGGAGCCAAGACCACCTCACAATTGCTGCCTTCAAGAAAGCTCTGGGAGATACCACCTCTCTGCATCCTCCAGCCCCAGGAGGCGTTGCTTTTAGACACAGGACAATAAGAAATATGCGCTGTCGCTGCTGAGCTAACCTTTTACTGTTCTTCCAACCTGGCTTTTCTCTACTGAAGGACTACTTTTTTTTTGCTTCAGAGAAATCCGTGAAGGTGGTTTCTCAAAAGAGCAGGCCTCTTTCCCCCGTTTCCAAACTCCTCAGTAGAGCTCCCTCCCTGTGCATATGACCAGCTAAAATATAAAGAGTCTTTACAACACTGAGAGACAGAGTTTCAAGATTTGCAATGAATTTGCAAGAAATGCCAACATCTGTAATTATCTATCTACCAGCTGTGCATCTGGAGGATCACTGTCAAAGTATTTAAAAAGATGTACCTAGGCTCAGAAAAATGTAGATTTCCAATTATAAACGTATGTCAGATTCTGTTGGAAAAAAGCAATAGCAAGCAGCAGGGAAATATTTTTTCTGTCTTGTATTCTGAGCTATATATTCTTCTTCCCTTGCTAGGGAAAGACAAAAGGAAGGAAAATAAAAAAGGGAGGGCCAAAACACTGTTGCACTCATACCCCAAGAGATCAGTAAGAAAGAAATTGTGGAAGTGAAACAGCAGGATTATTTACCATCTACAGCCAGTCAACACAGGCACTTTTTAAAATACTTTCCATAAAACATTTTTTCCTGTCTTTAAAATGTCTAGTCAGGTAGGCTGAAATTAAAAAATGCAGGAAAAGAAGGACATTCACCTGGGAGAACTGATGCTCTACTCCCGCAGATAATTATTACGAAATACCTAAACATACCTTCACACCTACAGAAATGCTGTAATCCCTGTGCAGCCCTTATGGCCCAATTAATATTCAATTATTTCAAACAAAGTAGAAGAGCTTTAACTCCCTTGTCAGAGGAAGAAATTGAAACCTGCTTTTTACATGTCCTCTGTGAGTGTAAGTAGCATAGGACTCATGGAGCAAGAGGTGCTTACACTAACAACTCCCTCAGGAAGGCTTGAGAAGCACATGTAACTGCAGGGCAGTTTTGAGACTCATGGTCAGGAAGAAATGCACCTTCTACCCCTGCAGCATTTTAATTGCAAACTCCTGACCTTTGATTTCTTCACCATTTCTTATTCATTAACTCAAGCCTGCCTATGAGATGACTGCAGAGCCTACATATCTAACTTGAGACTTTGGATTTACTTAGTAACATGGCTAAGAGTTAGATGCTTTTTCATTGGGTGCTGTACTGCCCATAGTCTTTTGTGGATCTCATTTTTGATGTTAGAATGGACTCCTAGAAGTTTAACTCCTGGATATGTATTTGTTGTGCTTGAACCAATCAATTAATACCATGCTTTCTTCAGTCCATGAGTTTTTTTGCTGCTTCATCTGAGATTCCAAATGAGAAATTGTGAAGAACAGACTTGACCACACAAACTTTATGACCTGGAAGGACTGGCAGATCCACAAATGCTGATGCTCTGAATATGCACATAATTCCAGATTACTGACACCACTGAAGACCTTGCAGACATCAAACTGACATCATACAAATTCATATAAGGCCAACTAGACTGGCTATTAAATATAGTGTATATACTCTTATGTACTCTTTTCTGTGCTAGGATAAGGCTCTGTAGGCTGCATATTATTTTTAGGAAAGCAGGTCAGTCTTACTGTATAGTGGCTTGTTCACAGTCTTGCTTATACCGAGCTGTCACCTGCTCACTGCAACACATTCTAGATGATCCTGGAGCAAAGCCAATGTGCCAATACAGTGGTCTGCATGCCATGGTGAACCAAGCTCAGCTGTTCTGTGCCTCTGCTCCATTGGATGCATGTACTTGTGTCTCTTCTACCCTTGCCTGTGAGCATGACTATCTCACAGCACATGCATCTTGTTTTTTCTCCTCCTGTTCCTGCGCTTCCCCCTATTTCACTCTTCCACCCTGTGGAATTCCAATGACTAGCTCTCACATACATGTATAGATAACAAGAAAAAAAAAAACTCTTAAGAGGCAAAGGTGAACAAAACTGCTGATACATAGAATCATTATGGATGGAAAGGGACTTCAAGCCCAGCTATAAACAATACATGGCACTACAAGGAGACTGTGTGTAATGCTTATGTCTGAGGGCCGGCTGGCTACACAGCAAAGGCTAGTGACAAAACCAGGAATCTCCCTAGGAGTTCAGTCTATCATTGAGATTAGACACAAGACAGCCAGTCTATAGATGAATTAATAACCTGTCCAGTGGATTTAAATGGGATTCACAGACAAAAATTCAAAGCATATTTCACCACAAATAAAAATGTCAACAGTTAACAGAGTCAGACATAAATAAAAAGGGAAGAAGTAAAGAAAAAAAAAAAAAAAGGGGGGGGGGTGAAAAGAAAGGAAAGAAAAAAAATCCTAGAAGAAAAATAAATAAATAGCTGGTACATTGATTCACCCATGGGGTAAAAAAAATGAGAGGTCAGAGAAGATGAACAAGGCATAGAGTATCCTTACTCCTTTTACTGCTTTCCCAGAGTCTTATTCTGTAATTTGATATGTGCAATCTAGTTTCTGCAATGCTGTCACTTAGCAATTATATTGTATTAAATAACAACATATAATGCAATGAAGTAGTAAAAATGCAAACAGTTCCTGCCCTTAAATTTAAGCATTATTTAAAACAGATAACAACCTGAATAACTTGCCAACAGCTTTACATAACCCACACACTGCTGACAAAACATTTATATATTCTTATCTAATAGTAAACATTATATGTTAAATCACATTTTACAGTCTTTTAGATCTCACTTGATGCGATGCTGTAAAATTCAGCATTTTAGTCCCCTATAACCAGGCAAATAAGGGCAATGGAATTCAGGCTATATAAGGGGGCTCTTCATTCTTATTTTTTGTCCTGTTGAAAACTAGGTGCATTTCCTGAGAAGACTTTTTATGGTGGTAAAAAGTCATCAGCTTTTAGGGTTGGTCCTTTACCTCTGATTTCCGTAATGAAAAGGCCTGAATTTTTATTACTTGTCAAGTCTTGACAAGAAAGTACCAATGTTAATGACTGAAATAGCATTCAGAAGATCTTATTTGTCTCAACATTATTACATACTACTTTCTTATGTTTCTGTATACTTCACTCTACTAATCTGTCACAGTGGAATGATGAGCTCTAATAAATTTTCAGAGTATTTTATATTATTTTACAAACAGAAAGAATTGGAGAAAAAAAAACAAGTATCACAATTTGGTAATGTAATCAAGAACTGTCTTGGCCAGTACTAACATCGTAACACCCACAGTTTCTTGTGTTAGGGCTCAACTCAATTTTACTAGTTCTCATGCAGTTTAAAACAAAAGCTGTTGTTCAAAGGCTAAGAGATGACTCAAGGCCTAAGAGCTCCTTGCTCCTAGAGCAGACCATGATGAGACAGAAGCAATGTGGGAGGGACTGTGAGTACCACACTGATTTGGGTAAAAGGTCTGAATTGAGTCAAAGTTTCCCTGTGGAAAGGGTTGTGAGGTGGGCTGCAGCCAACTACTAGCACTAATTTAAAAGACAAAAGGCTAAAATAAAGGCTATGGCATACCAATCCATCCATCATTGGAAAATCTCTCCTTACTGGAAATGAAAGTTAAGGGGGTTTGAGTTCAAAAGGCACATTTAGGAAACCCTGCAGAGTGAAGCTGGGATTCATTAGTAAAATTGCCCACAACTCCTTAAGTGTAAAATTCTTGTATTTGTAATCTTGCCTTTTTGTATTTCATATTATGACTGTTTATACTCAAAATCTAAGAGAAGTCTGATTGCACTATAATTATGCAAAGAATCCACTTCTAAAATGAGTTTGATTATATGATAATTGCAGTTATAGTAACATTACAGCAGAATTTACTACTTGAGCATAGCTTTAACAAAGACATACAGAAATTGGTAACTGGTCACATATGGACACTTCTGTACATTAAGTTCCTTACAGTGCTATCTGAATGCAAACTTTGGTTGACAAAACCTGCAGAGAGCCCTTTGGAGCAGTTGGAGAGAACTTAATACAGACACATTCATGTTAAGATGCACTTATACCGTCTCTTCAAATTAGCATGTCCATGTAGGTTTTGAGTATCTCCAGAGAAGGAGACTCCACAGTCTGTCTAGGCAACAACCTGTTCAGGTACTCTACCATCCTCACAGGCCAAAAGGAGAGATTCTTTAGTTTAGTCATTTGACTCCAGACAGTGTTTTGAAGAAAGACTACATCTGCATATTCTATTAATCATGTCACCTTGGATACTAAATTCTTGCTTCAAATAGTATCTGAGAACTGGATAATGGCCAGGAAAGAAGCCATCTTTGCGTCAGTTTAATAACTCTCATATTAGTGAAATGTAAAGGTATTTACAGAAGAAATATTCTTTTTTGGGGCACAATATCCTATTTAATAAAAAGCATTTTTTTTTTCTGCAGAATGTGTAAAATCCAATTTTTTTTATTTTCAAAAGGCATTTCTCTTTATCTTGAAAATTTTGCTTTTCCTATCTAATAGAGATACTTATTTACTGAAATGGCAGGTTCATTCAGACCAAATTCTCATTTGGGAGAAACTTAATCATCTCATGGATAGATCAACCAATTCCCTTCCCTTCCTTTTTCTTCCCTTCTCTTCCTTTTGTTTGCCTTCCCTTCATTTCGTTTCTCTAGCACCATCTGATCCAATCATTGCAGATGAAAAGATGTCTAGGACTGTTTCTTATGATGTACATGCAAGTGCTATACCAAAGGAAATCCTGTTTCAAGCTTCAAGAGATGCTCTTTGTATGCATATATTCAGAGTATAGGGAAAAAAGACTACAGTTTTCCTCAATTTTTAGAAGGAAAAGATACAGAGACTCTCCTAGAGGAGAGAAAACATCTCCTAGGGGAGAAAACATCTAGGAAAATCATATCTAAAATCATACCTAAAGTGAAAAAACAGTCTAAGTAGATGGTGAGTATTCCTTTTATCTGACAGAAATTCTCACAGAAAAATATATGGCTCATTAAGTGAGCACTATGAAAAGGAGCAGGAAGTACTGCAAAACAGTATGGAACAAATGGTTGTGGAGTGGGTGCACTATGGGGAAAGAAACCTAATAATCAGTAAACATGCTCTTGCAAAAAAATGCAACAGGTGGTATTAGAGAAACGACTGCGGCAGTACGAAAAAGGATACTCTAAAACTTGTACAGCTTACAAGCCCCAACCCTGAAAAAAATGTTTTTCTGGTGAAGTTTTCAATAATAATCTCTTCCTCAGTTTTCTCTCCTCCTGTAACTCTCAGTCCCTATCTATCTCTGCAGGACCTGAAGTTTTACCATCATAAGGAAAACAAATCAAAAATGTCCATTGCTGTAAACTAGCAAAAAAGGAGGGACATAAAGGTGTGAGAAAAGGAGAAAAGTAATATTACTGGAGAAGTATGAAAGTTAAGGAAGCAAAGATTGGTCATGGGAAGCTTGAAATACAGTAGCACCTTTTTTCTCTCCATAATAATGTACCTATCACCCTAGATTTGTGATTCCGTTCTTTAATGACAACAGTTTATTAAAAAAAAGTGATAATCATAGAATGCTTAAGGTTGGAAGGGACCTCTAGAGATCATCTAGTCCAAC
>VZSV01000037.1:965057-985722 GCA_013398735.1 Nothocercus julius
CCTGCCTCCTCCTCGTTGGATCCTAAACTCAACCAGCTCATGATCACTGCAGCCAAGGCTACCCCCAACCTTCACATCTCCAACAAGTCCCTCTCTATTTGTCAGCACGAGGTCCAGTAGCTCAACTCTCCTCGTTGGTTTCCCCATAACCTGCATCAAAAAGTTAACATCCATGCACAGCAGGAACCTCCAGGACTGTTTGTGCCTGGCTGTGTTGCCCCAGTTGATGTCAGGGTAGTTGAAGTCCCCCATGAGAAGCAGGGGTTGTGACTGTGAGGCTACTTCCAGCTGGCTATAAAAGGACTTATCAACTTACTAATCCTGGTCAGGTGGCCTGTAGCAGACCCCCACCACAGTGTCTCCCATGTTAGCCTGTCCTTTAACCCTTGCCCACAAGCTCTCCACTCACTCATCATCCACACCCAGGCTGAGCTCCATACATTCCAGTTGCTCTCTCACATAAAGAGCTACTCCCCCACCTCGCCTTCCCAGCCTGTCCCTCCTAAAGAGCACATGGCCTTCCACGACAGCACTCCAGTCATGGGAGCTATCACACCACGTCTCTGTGATTACAATGAGATCATGACCCTGGGACCGCACACAGATCTCCAGTTCGTCCTGCTTATTCCCCATGCTTCGCGCATTGGTGTACAGGCATTTAAGGGAAGTAAGCGAGCCTGCAGGTTTCCCAGGAAGGGTGAAAGAGGACCTTCTACAGTCATCTCCTATCCTCACTTCCCCACTACCCTACGAAATAATACGAAAACTATGTTTCAATCTATAATAAGGTCAGCCAAGAGGCACTGATGTCATGAAAGAAATGTCCTTTGGGGAAGAGGAATATCATTTCTATGCTTATTTGACAAACTAACAAGACCAAAGGACACGCTGGACTTAGAACTAGGAATCAAGCCAGGTAAAATGAATACAATTAAAACTGGCTGCTATTCTGGAATCTGATCACAATATTAGCAAATAAGAAATGTTCCTGAGGGCATAGTGGAAGGTATTATTTATACAGTATTTTAAAAGAAGGCTAATGTGAGAGCAGTTCACAGTATTCAATCTAGAAACTTGAGAGTGTGTTGATGACTCCAGGATCAAGAGCTGACACTCCAACTTCTACAAAATGTGATGCTGACTGATAAACCACAGAAACTCCACCTAGACAAGATCCATGTGAGGATATGTGGCCATCAACAACATTTTCACTATTACATGCTATGCCATGCCATAAGAAATAGGAAAATGTATTCTGAAGACATAGAGAAGAATGAAGAATAGAAAACTCACAGAAAAAGGTCTGTTACAGATGAAGACCTTCCCTGATTTTGCTTTAAGACTTAAGAAGCTGTTCTTCAGGCCATAGAACATATTTTTGATGGTAGCATGTAACTATAAACATGTACCATGCATGTATAAACAGTGAAATTATATATATATATCATTCTTATTTGCCACTGTCTCTGTGTTTTGTATGAGCTTCTCAGTCTCTGCTAAATTCATTTTCCTCACTTTTTACAAATAATTACAAAAAGTTGGCTTCTGGCTAAATTATTCTTGGTAAATCAAGACTCAGAACCCATGCAGGCGTGGATTCCAGTACTAGTGCATGTGATGTCTATCAAAGCAATCTCATGCAAAGATATCATCACCAATGCTTTGGAAGATAAATAAAAACAAAATGTCTCATTGTGAGCAGATGCAGAGAAAACAAATAGCTTTTGAATAAGATGTTAAGCTCAAAAAAGAACCAAAGTGGCTTTAGCTGTGATGAGTGTTCAGGAGCTTAAGCAATATGAAAAGTCCCTCTATTATTAGACTTGATGGTAGAGCTACAGATTCAAAAAACTTGCCCACTAGATAATTTTGGATTTATTTTCATCATTTTATTGCACTCTTTTTAGTGATTTAATTTATACTAACAATACAATTTTTAACGTGATTGACATCATTGTCTAGTTTAACTTTATCTGATGCTTTTTTAAAAGTGCAACATCCCTTCATGGAAGAACTGGTTAAAAAAAAAAATGCTTTTCTTTTTTTCTTTGGTTGGTAAAAAAAAGTTTGTGGCAAACTGATGAATTTGCACCTGCACAACATTCAGCCGCTTTATTACAGTCACTTACTTGTTTTAAAAAAAAAAAAAAAATCTGGAGAATGGGAGATATTTATGTGATAATTTGAAAATGGAGATACTGTGATCATGCCAATGAAGTTTAAGGCATCAAATAAGCTAATATAGCCAAGCCAAGTGTGACTAAGGAGAGAGCAGAAGGATTTAATATGCTGGAGGGACAAACTAAAAACTTTTGAAAGGAATAAAAGAACAGAATGATCAGCCAAATTATACCTTAGACCAATAAGTAAGAATTTTTCTAAGGATAATATTCAGCAGATAATGGGAGGTTTTCTTGTTGTTTTGTTAAGAATGGAATCTTTGAGAGATTTGCGTGAGAAAGGGGAAAACAGAAAAACTAGGGCCTAACAGAAGTTCTCTTATGTTAACAGAAGTTTGCTTGAGGTGAGAGACAGTTACCACTTCCAGGAAGGCTGGTAGGTGCAGAATCTACTTCTCCATGATTCCCTTGGCAACACAATCTGCCCTCCTAGCATACGCTAATTAGAGTAAACAAAGAGTGGAGCAGACTGGAGATATCATGGCCAAACTCTGTTGGATTCCCTGTGAAAGTGGTAATCTGATGGTGCTATGCACTGCATTCACTGTGGAGCTGTGAATGGAGAGTGGAGTGGAGTGAAGACACCACGGCCAAACTCTGTTGTACTCCCTGCAGAGGTGGCACCTGGTCACACCATGCAGCTGATAAGCCACAGAGTACGATAAGATGCCTGGTGCTGGGCCAACAATGGCGGCCGATCAGTCCCTTCCAATGGACTTTGCTCAAACTTCTCCTCATTCTAATCTCATAATACCAACACACAACCCCATTCCAAAAGTTATTCGTTTCTGAGGAACAACAACTCCTCAGGGACCATGCTGTCTAGATTTTCAATTAACTCGGGAGACTTTCTAAACCAATCAATAACGAAAGAAAGTATGACTAGAGTCACTCAGGCTCCACCTAAATGTAAAAGAAAATATACAAAAGGTGAACTAAGGAGGTATATAGTAGAGAAAGAGGGAAGAGGAAAGAAAAAGAAGGAAGAAGGAAGAGGAGAGAGGGAAGACTCCATTGTAACTTCCAGATCAGTCGATGGGCTGAACCCCCTTCCTCCCCTCAGGTCAGGATCCTGCCTCAGGACACTCCTCAAGGTTGAGAGCCCTCTCCCATCTTCTGAGGAGAGTGATGATTACACATTTGTACACTAGGCACTAGCTGTAGTAGAGAATTTCCTCTACTGACACCCAAAACATGCTTTGTAAACGTTGCACTGGAATAAATTGTGCTATTCATGAACTCCACTACTTGTTTTGAAGATGATTGGACCTACAGTCAACAGACTGTGAATCCAGTCCTGTCGGAGTCAGGCCTATTTTTACCACAGTATTTGGTATCCCCATTAAGAGATGGGTCCAGCTGCCACTAGTCCTCTAACCTTTGAGGATCAGCTGGAACTACATCTCTTACCAAATTTGTCCCCCTCTGCCACCACCACAAAACGGCAACAGCATCAGATGTGATTTCACAGGTTAGGGAGAAGCCCTGTTGCATGAGAGGCGCTCCAGTCCCAGCAATGCCAATGGAGGCTGATGATATGAAAAGCTTTATCATCTTCATATAAAAAGAAAATAAAAATTTTAACAGGTTCATATTTTGTGAGATATGCTGAATACTCCAAAATCTCTGGGCCGTTAATGGGAGCTGAAGATGCTAATCAACTTTGGGGAAAAAAAATCTAGTAAATCAAAGGTGACACCAACGTGTTCTCCCAAAGCCAGACATGTGCAGAGCTCTACCAGTGGTATGATTTTTACAAGCCAGGTAGGCTGGCTAGATCTGCTTAGTTTGAAATTGAACTTCCTATCCTCAACACTGCTACTTTCTGCAGTTAATGAATTCCGCCTGGCTACAAAAAAAAGCTAGTCATAGTTTGGAGCTATTGGAGGACAGTAACTTGTTAGACTCTACTTGAAGGGTAACGTGACTTCTAACAGCAGATGGTTTTAACTGTACCCATGCATAGACATTTCTCCATTCGTGACTGATCGTTTTCTGAGGAGTAAGGCCAGACCATGGAGAGCACTACCAAAGTGCAGGTGGACAGGACAGGATTTCTTACATCCTCGTTCCCATTGCCGTTTGCTTTTAATATCAGAAAAGTTTTTCTCTTCCAGAGCAAAACATAATGCCTGTAGAATCCTAGCACTTAAACTGTTGTTTGCCCTGTAGATACCTCAGGCATTGCTGAGATTTTAATGGCACCTTCTGTTCTCTTCCTGTACACACGAATAATCTTCAATCTAATCTAAGCCATTGGGTTCAACACACAGACCACGAACAGAAATGTAACAGCCTCTAGCAAAAAAGAAGATAACCTAACTGCTTTGGTTATCACTTCTTCCACAAAATTAAGTATTCTTGCTAGCTTGATACTGAAAAAAATAAATTGTCTTTGCCACATATGAAAATGTTTAATCCTCCTCCTTACACAACAGAATTACTCAGAAATAACATTTAACATACATTTCATTGTGAAGCTTTTTTTTTTTTTTTGCAATACTATTGAGAAAATTGTAAACATTCATGAGTTAAAAAGTCTCAGATATCTTCTACATATGTTCTTACACACATTTATAAAAAGAGTTGTGTATGTTGACAAGGGGGCTAAAAAGACACAAAGCAATCAGTGGATTTCAGGAGATAAGAAAACCCTGAAGAAACTGCAGGATTTTGTCAACTTGCAATTTAATTCTTAAATGTCAAAGTCATTAATTCTCAAATAATAACTTATATCTAAGTCAGTAATGGGTTAGTGTTAGGAAACACTTTTATTCTTATTTAAAGTAGCTTAAAGGGTTTGTATTAGTTTACAAATCAGTCCATTACTTGATAGAGAAGCAGAATAAATAATGGGTGGACATAGGAAAAACTGAAGTAGCCAAATCAGTTGCTTTGGTAGACGCAGAAATGTTTAATTTTGAACAGACAATAAAGATATCTATAATAATAAAGAATAATAAAGAAATTGAGCTAAGAAAAGACTAAACTACTTATATGAACAGGACCCATGCAGGTCATTAACACCTCAAAGCTTCAGCCTAGGATGCATAAAGAACTGCTCAAAACCAAACAGAATAAGCAGCAAGTACCTTTGAGAAACCATGAAAGATAAGAGAAAGAAAAATAAAATATCTCTTAATAATTTTATAATAATTAAAAAAAAAAAAAAAAGGGAAAAACTGGGAAATTCTAGATCAGTCATCCTGGCTTAAACAGTTAAACAGTCAGGAAATTACTGGAACACACTATTAAGCAATCAAAATTGTAAACACTGATGTAATGAAGTAACAAAATAAAACAATCATGCACCGTGAAGCTGTTGGGAATAAATCAAGCCGAAGAAACTAATTTCCTTTTTTACGGGATATACAAGGAGGCAGCATTCTCTTTTTGTAAGCAACATAAGGAAGTGTATTATAGACAGAACCAACGTGAGCTGAAACTCACAGTAGTTACAAAGCATATTCAATGAAGACCTGTCAGTGACACTTTCATAGTGATATGACCCTTTTAGAGAAAACCTGAACTAAATCTGCTTAGACCTAGGTTCTACTTAATATTTTCACTGTCCACTTGGGAAATAATGTACAAACATGCTTACCAAATTAGCAGATAAAACCAGCCTACAAGGGATCCCAGACTGGAGGCTGGTGTTAAATTTCTTTCTTAATTGTTGATAAACTGGAAATTGACTTAAAATCAACATGATGAAATTCAAAAGAGGTAAGTGTAAAGTGCTGTGTACAGAAAGGAGAAAGTCAGAGGCATAAGTGCAAAATTCAAAACCTGAGCAGGCAATAGTTTAAAAAGAAAGGTGTGTGTGTGTTGCATAACAGATTATACATGTAGGTCTGCAATATGATACTATTTTAAATAAGGCAAATTTTACAGTGTGATAGGCTAACAAGAATTGTTGAATACAGAAAACAGGACAATATTGTATCCTTCTATAAGTTCTAGTGACACCTAACCTGGAATATTGTGCTTGGTTTCAGACATTTTCTTTAACATGAGCATATAGTCAGTAAAGTAAGAGAATTATCATATTTTTAAATTTAGATTTGACTAATCTAGAAAAATGCAGACTTATGACAGTCTTTCAAGATGTAAAAGTCTATTAAAAACAAGACTCTATACTTTTTTTTTTCCCCTCCCCTTAAGAAAGGCTTCTAGGTTAGATATTAGGAAAATCTTCTAAAATCATAAATTCGTGTAAGTACAGAAATCTGTTCAACTAAAGTGATCATGTAATCTCCTCCACTAAAGCTTTTTAAGACAGCATGGATTTTTTTTTTTTAAATATTCTAGATTTATGTGTGCTGCCTCAATACAGCAAGGAGATTGGATGGTCCTTTGTGACCCCTCTACTCCTGCATTTCTATCATGCTCTGGCATTATCTTACATTCCTGAATGCATCTCCCTTTCTATGCCTCTTTGCTAAATTGAAAGCTTCATATATTAAATCATATCTGGAGAAAAATGCTACCAATATTAAACAAATAACTAAGATGTTGTCAAGCAATTTACATAGCATAAATTAAATAGCTTATATTGAATAGTCATTTTTTATTGCTGTTCTTTTCCCTCAGTACATTCACTAGCAATTATTCAGGCAACCTACACAGTACGTTAGCTCTGAACTAAATATGATTAATACCATGAGAGACAACTTCCTCTACATCATCCATCTATTAACAAAGCCGTTGCAGGGGATCCTGACAACAAAATTTTAACTTCGATGTTGCTTGGATTGCAAGGAGAGTTAAAAATCAACAAGAAGTCATTACATATGGATGTGAACATGGTATAGGTAAGTCAGAGCAAACTGAGGAAAGATTATACACTTGTTGTCAAGATGCTGCAATAAAAATGTATTTTTTTTGTTTGTTTTGCATATAATGCTGTAGTTAAACAGTGATTAATATTAATAGATATTTATCCAAACGTGTATTTATCAAGACTCTGTCACCTGTTCTAAGAATATTTCAGGCTTTCCTGAAGCTGAAGCACTATTTAGCAATCTTCATGTTTGAATCACTTGCATGGGTTATAGGTAATCCTACTTTCCTGCTACTTTGCTTGAGTCTAATTAATGGTCGTAAATAGTCGTAAAGTTGATCTTATTTAGAGAAGAGAAAGTGACCACACAGGACAACTCTCTGTTCTAACTGTGAACCATCTGCTCAGTATTTCTTCCAAATATTTACAAGCAGTTTTTCAAACCAGAAGAAAAGGATTGTGTAAGAGACAAAACAAAAGATAAGAACACATAGATATTACAAAGATGCAGACCAAATGTTGTGTCTGTTTCTACTAAATCCTCTAATAAGATATGAAAAAAAAGAATAACGTGATAATTTGATTCTAGTTGCCTCATTCGGTGGCCTTGCACTAGAAGAATTTGAGCAATACTGGAGGCAGAGGTGGGTTCTTTGCTGTTGCACTCTTTCACCAGTACATGCTGAGATGGGGAGGGGAGGCCTATCTTCAAGGAATGATGGATGTAGACTGGACTAGAAAGAGAAGAATAGGGAGACAACCCACTTAAAAGTGGGAGTGCTGAATAGAGAAAGAGCCATCCCAGATGCACAGCTAATAGCCTCTGCCTCCTGATATTTCTAAATGAATTATTAATGTTAGAGTCTAATCAAATCATATGCAATCCATTTTCTCTTTCTGTTAAGAAAACAAATTGTCATTTTTTGCTTTCTTATTGGTAAACCGAATCTGATTGGTAATAAAATAAAATTTCTTTTAAGCAATAGGAAGAGTGTAAAGGGAACAAGTAAACAACTTTCTGTAGTCTTTCTCCTAAAGCATTTCCTGTGAAGGTTTCTTCTAGCAGAACTGCCTTCATTGCCTGCTACAAAATGGGATATATGCAAAATTACACTGCTTTAATCACCCACATCTGTTTTTATAGGAGATGACAAATTCATGAGCTATGTGCTATTCTTATTTCTTAAAGAGGGGAAAGAGTGAGAATAAGCAGAGACTTGAAGACATTTTCCAGAAGGAATCATGGACTTTATCACTTCTTTGCTGCTGTGAGGAGGTATGCTGCAATTGCTTTATCCTTGTTGTTTCCATAGGAATTTCCCACCATTCTGCAGATGTTCCTAACTGCTGCTTGGCAGAACAAGTACAGATTTGATTTCAGTGCTAGATCAAATCTCAGCTTTCCCAGAGTGAAAAATGTGGATGGCACTGAACAATTCTCTTTTAAATCTGTGGGATACTATCACTTCAAGACTGAGAAAATTTCAATCAGGCAGTTTTTGTGTCTGATTCACTAGCAGTGTCACTTTCACCTTACACTGTATTGCCCTGTCCCTCACCAAACTTCCAGCAAATCACTTAAAACAAACAGAGAAGAGGAGGATATTTAGTCCTCATTGTCTTAATCTTTAGGAAAATTTCTGTCTTTTGCTAATTAGTCTCAGAGGATGCTGTGGTCAATGAGAAAGCTTTGTAGGATCTCTAATTTCATAAATGCTTTCCTGATTTGTCAAGATGGAAAAAAAAATATCAGATTCAATCTCCTGGATTTTTCAATCATGGAAACAACTACAGGTTTTGAAGACAGAAGGGCCCATGCCAGAACTCCAGGCCCAAACACTTGCTAAATAACTCATCCCTGACACCAGAAACATACAGAGTGTGTCACTGTCTCTAAGGCTTGTCAACCTCACCTGTAGCAGCATTGAGGAGCAGAGGCTACCAACTTGGAAGTGCAATAGCAAGCTTATTCTTCATCAGATCCCAACAAGCTAGGTTATCTAATTCCATCCAATCTGTATCTGTGCACTTCACCAGTCTACATGTGTTTATAGCATATCCCAGAGATCCTTCTGGGTCAGAAATTGATTTACAAGACAATGCATCTGTCTTTTTCAGCCCAACTCTTAATTTGGGCAAGCTTTGGTTCTTCTGCTCTGATATATTCCTTTTAGGATCGCACCAGCTGCAGCTGTGGGCTTCATTCTTCAATAGTTCTCACCCTGGGGAATTGTCACCCAGGTGCTCAGTATCAGAAGATGGCTGAGGTGCCCATTCAGCTCAGCTTTGTTCAAAGTTGTTAATTCCCTTTTATCAGTCTTGCTGAGCCTGCCACAGCCATGCTCGCCTGCAAAGACTTTGCTGGCAGCATCTTCTACGCATTGTTTTTTGCCTTTTGAGTGAAAGTCCTGGCTGCTTCGGACTGAAAAGTGATGACTGGAGATGATCCTAGACTTCATCCAGACCTGGCACCCTGCTGGTCTCAAAAAGAGTGACATTGATGGGCCAGCACTGCCAACCTGAGCTGCCTGAAGTCGATCCTGCGTTTAACTTGGAGAGAAGTTCACAGCAGGTGCTGCCCCAATGGAGATATGGGGATGAGAGTACTGATGGAGAGGGTGTCATGAACGCTTACTACTAAATAGTCCAACGAGAACACTACAAAGCAAGGTAGCTTGTGTTTTATTTTTGACACTAGCAATACTACTTTTTGCTCTCTCTGTGCACTATGTACCATCTCCTAGTATGTAGCACAAATAAATGCAAGGGTCCTGGTCCTTGTGCAGAGCTTCCCTGAGCTTGATTTGCTGCATATACCCATGGCTTGTCTAATCTGCTACAATGGAGAAGGAGCATTAATGAATGAATAAGGAGAGGCTGCCGACACAACAAAGTTCTCCACAGGTGTTGTGTGACAATGTGGTAAATGCCAATGACCTTTAATCCTCTGCAGGCTAAAATTCTGCAGCAATTGCATTTAAGCCTAAATGCATGTGTGATGCACTGCAATCCCATCCTAAGGCTGCTGGATTGCTGTGGCAGAAAGCAGCTGCATGTTTGCAGCTTCTGACAGAGCAATGTCAGTCCTGAACTCACGGCCACTGGCAGTAGCCATTAGCAAAAAGTGCAATGGTTTAAGAAAACAGCATGTATCATGAGGCAAATAGGCCTTTCTCATTTTTCCTATAGACACAGGCAAAGGACAGAGGCATCAGCTTTCAAAGAAGAAAATATATTTTATTAAAGGACCCCCATGATGAATATATGAACAAAGGAGAATATTTGGCTGCTTGCTGAGATTTATAGGGACCCCCTCACTAATTAAACTCAGGTGCTTCCCAGCCTTGAAGAGCTCCACAAAGTGATGCTTTCATGTTTTACCCCACAAAAATCCACCTTGGTGGGGGCATCATCTGAAGGTGCTTGTGCATTTGTAGTCCGACAAAGTCGGGGATGTAGGTGAGGAGAGAATGGCACTCAGCCGGGAAGGGAAGTGAAAGAGGGGGATCTTTGCATGCTAAACCAATTCATGTAACTCTTTGTGAGCTTTGGAAGAGCTTTGGGTTCAGAGGCACATAAATTATTTCTGCCTTTTCAGGCTCTAAGACTACATTTTAGCAATCACTTACTATTAGCAAAATGTACTGTTCTAGTAGAATTGCTATAGCTGGAAAACTTCTGAAATAAGTTAAACAACTAAAGTAACATGTGGAATGAAACACAAATTGAATTAAAAAAAAAAAAAAGAACACTTGTCAGAAAGCATGAAAGATGAATAAACAATCATTTTTTCTATTGCCCTGCAGGGTAAGATCAAAAGCAAGCAGTACAAATATTTAACACAGCCTATAAATCAATTGCACAGGCAAAAACAAAACACCAGGCTTGAGCAGAGAGGATTTCACTTTGGAAAAAAAAATCACCTGCTTCTGACAGAAAAAAAAAAAATCTCTTTCATATCTGTGTTTTCAATCAGCTTTTAATAGACACATCAAGACTTCTGTAAGATGAAATTGATAGAAACTTTTCTGTCTAGTCTTCTCATCCAATGCCCAAGGAAAAAAACTTAAATAAGCTGTCAGAGAAAACAATTGATCTACAACAACAGTATTGTTGCTTGTAGAAAAAAAAAAAAAAAAAAGGCATTTGCTCTTGAGAGGAAGGACAAGTACATGAAATGAAATACTGTATTCAGTACATGGTAATAGAACTGCAAGAACCTTGTTAAGCACAGATCACAGCATAGATCTCAAATAAAACCTCAGCTTCCTTTTCATTTTCTTATTTCCCACTTCAAATAGCTATTTTTACTTGAGAATCAAGGGATTTTCCTCTCTTCACTTTTTTTTTCCACCTAATTTTAAAAGATCATGCTGGCTTTACAATTGCAAACAGTTACAGTTGTTTGGACTGTGCCTCACCCTCCCTTCTCAGAGACAGGGTGTATTGCCCATCATGCCCACAAGAGAGCTTGTAATCAAATCAGGTGTGACAGAAAACCACATTTGTAGACCATGGCAACAATCAGATTTACAAAATTGTTTGCATAAAAAGAGGAGTTTATATCTGTGTAAGTATGCTTGAAACAATATATGCTTGACAGATATCTGCAAAATATTCAAGCAACAATATTCAGATTAAAACAGTTGTTTTCTCAGTATTATGATACCGTCACTGTAGGATCATTAGTTGGAGCCAATTCAACACAGACTTTTTTTCTTCAATTAGGTCACGAAACCTGTGTGACCTGCTGAACTGTAGGAACTCATTGTCTCTGTTGTATTGGATGATTATTTTCATGTATTTTTATTTTTTTATAACTACTTCATATTAATAACTATAGATCTATGTCATCAAATCTGATCTATGTCCAGGTTATAATTCATCCATAGCAGCGGGAAAAGAGGGAAGGAGGAAGAACAACAACCACAGATAACATGGCCTGTGCCCTTTTAAAGTATCTTCTTTCCCAGCACTGGCTGTATTCATAACTTCCAACTTCCTAGACACTTTCTGGAGAAGAAATATTGTGAAAAAAAAAAAAGTCTAACAGATTTCAAATGTGAACATGCAGAAAGTTGTTTAGCTATCTCTATGTACCGAGGGATAGAGTTCTTCTGTTAACACAGTGCTACCTTCAATTCATCTTACACCATTAAAAATTTGAATTTCAGTTTCTGAAGAAAGGTGAGGAAGCTCAGTATGCATTTTTTCCGGGCTTTACTGAAGTTTCACCTAATTTTGTTCTGACTGGAATCCACAGTAAAGCTTCTATCTTCTCCAGTAGGAGAAAACCTTATGCTTCTGAAAAGAACATAGAAGACTAGCTGTTATTTGGCATAACCTCAAGCAGAGCTGATGGCAGTACTGTCAGTGATAGTGCTTTTCTTCTCTAGATTTCAAAATGATTTACTGGAGAGGTCAGTTGATTTGACAAGAAGGGAAACTCCAGTCACAGAAAAGGAAGTGGATTTGACTACATTGAATCTTCAGACTGGGACAAACCTGAAGATCAAAATCACAACTCCTGCATTTTAACCATCTACACTTACAAAACTGTTTTCTACAGTTTCCTTACAAACAAAACTTTCACCAGTAGAAAGGGAGATCTCTGTTAGAAAAGTCCTACCATAGAACAGGATATCATGGCCTGACCTTTGATTGATTAAATTATTTCAGAGATATAAAAATACACCCAAACAGCAGTTAAATTTCAGTGAAGTAAACAAAAACAACTTGTACATTGCATATTGAGTTATTAGTCTAGAAGACTAGATTTAGCTTTTGTGTGGCCTCAGGTTTTGTAGCTGGTGAGTTACATTATCTAAATAGATTTTCCCTGCAGCACTCACTTCTGCAAATCAGCTCTGACCAGACTTGACCAAAAATTATTCTTATCAATTTTTTCTAAGTGAAGAATTACAACTTTTATAGCCTTAGCTCTAATTCCTAGAAAAGGCTGTTACTATCAGGAAACCTGCACTCATTTAGTGTACATTACTGAATAAATTTTGTCAAGAGGCCAAGGGCTTAGGGAGACACAAGAGAGAGATACAGAGGCTGGCATCTGATACAAAGCACAAGAGCTCAGCAGAGCAGACTCCCTCTGCTTGCCACAGTGGTACTTTCTCCTTTTTTCCTAGTCAGTTCTGCAAAATAAACTTCAATAAGGCAGGAGCTGTAGAGGGACAACCTTGTGCCAGATGTCCAGTTGGTTACAAATAAATGAAGTTGTGAGCTGCTTAGGTCTTGAAGGTCTGATGTTTTATTTGATGCTTTTATTTAGAAAAAAAAAAAAAAAAAGCTTGATGCTTTTATAAGAAAGAAAGAAAGAGAGAAAGAGAGAAAGAAAGAAAGAAAGGAAGAAAGAAAGAAAGATTCAGTTCTGCACCCTCTATATTGAGGAATATTTCAGCAACAAACTACAAACAAAGCACCTCTTCAATTCACTTTTAATGTCACCTTGTGCCTTTCCAAGAGATTGAAGTCAATGATACAAACTCTGTAAATTAATCAAAGTACAGACCCTGCCTCTCCAGAGCAGGCACAGAGAGCTAGCTAGGAGGATGTATATTATGGGCCTGCTATTGCCTGACTTGCAGGTCTGAGTCCTTGAAGATAGATTTGTTAGGAGCATGACGGCACAGAGCAAGCTCCTACTTTATGACATACTTTGCAACGAACTTTTCAATCCCTGGACAGCACTGAAGTCTTGCTAAAAGCTCTGCTAACCTTTGGTTATTGGTCTAATATGAAAGAGAAACAGTCACTGATAAATATATGACTTTGCAGGATAATTTCACTTTTAACAAGGGTTTCTATTTCCAGATGTTTTGCAAATGTAAAACCAAAAATTCATGGCATAAAGGTCTCCTTTGAAGTTTAGCAAGAAGGGGCTTTCTCATCCTATTTTATTCTTCCTTTTTCTTTTTTCATCATGAGTGAGAAGAATCATGCAAAATTAAAAACAAAATAGCAGAGGAGGAAGAAAAATACTGTCCAAATATTTGGTCTAATGCAGCAGCTCTTAAGCATGATCAAAAGTGTGAAATTAATTTTGATTTCTCTTTTTTTCCCAGAGTCTTCTTTTAAAATTCCTTTTTATATATTTATTTAATTATTGAAAATCACACAATATTGATGATAGGAATTTGGATCTCAGACTTTGAAGTGCAGGCTTCAACTCCCTTTGCCTATTGGGAGTTTAAAATTTGGGAGTTTCTCTATATCTTTACATGGTGATTGTATACAGTGGAAAGAGGATTTTGGAATAAGGATGGAAAGGCATTCTAGAAACACCACATAACCTCTGACCATTGAACTATGAAATTCTTGAATGTTCATATATGAGGTAATTACACCCTGGATATATTTGGAAATATCTGAAAACTTATGTTTATTAGTGTAAACACTCATGAAAGTTTTTTTTTCAAATATCCATTTGGAATTCTGCATTGGTTAATTGAATGAGCTTTCCAAGAGAGAAGGGAAGGGAAGCAAAAGGAAGGAAAGAGAAGGGAAGGTAAGAGGAAGGAAGGAAAGGGAAGCGAAAGGAAGGCAAGGCAAGGCAAGGCAAGGGATGCATTATGTTCATTTAGGCTGTGATTCAGACCCTTTGACATTAATAAAAGAAAATCCAAAGAATATAGAAACTGTATTCTATCTTTGTTTTATTGAAAAAAAGAAAGGAAGGTGCTTTTGACACCAGGCTGTTGACTTGTAAGGGAGCTGAGATGACTGAGCTGGAATAAATACTTCACTTTTACATGGTTAAAAACAGATGGACACAGAATATATATCAGTGACGAGTTAATTCTGAACAACATACAAATTATTTTATGAATTTCCCTGTTGTGACTTATCAATCAAGACTGAATAATAGGTTAGCTTTTCTGTTTAAATGTTAATGCAAGGCTACATATTATAAATTAATTATTTTTTAAAAGATACACAACTTTCCTGCTGTGATATACAATTTCTATGTATTTCTATTTTCTTGGAGAGTTCTGCTCCTTTAAATTTTGGGTTTTCAGTTTATTTTTACCATTTTCATTTGAGAGAACCAAAACAATTTGGACTTCAACAGGTTTGTATTCCATTCAATAATATTAATTGTCCTATGACAATATGAATAGAATTAGGGCCTCTCAGATCTGTCTCTATCCTCTCTCAGTCACAAAAAAAGCCAAGAAACCTTCCTGCTAAATAAGCGTGGGAGGTAACTTGTGCCTTCAGAGTAGTCAATAGTGGAAACAAAGTACGCAAGTCCATTTTCAGTAGCTTGAAAGTAACAGTGCTATTCAAAATCAGAATTGGATGAGCAGAAGTAATGCCCTTGTTTTCTAAAGTCCTGGTTGACTAGGTTTCTTTGAGACATCAGACTCAGACAACTGGTATTTTGCTCCTGCTACAAGAAATAGCGCTGCAAACTTGTTTTACTTTAGTACCTTCAAAATTGAAGCTTTTTTATTTTATTTAGATTCTGTCCAGGAAGAACAGCATGAGGCTGCATTCAATATTCACATAAAATGCACTCAAAACTCTTATGTAAGCTGAGATACTTGTCTTAAGATTTGCTTTTTAGGTAGTTGTTTTATTCTGTAGTAGTCAGGAATCTGTCAGGAAGAAAAAAAAAAAAGAGAAAGGAAGATTTTTCACTGAAACTGCTGGCTGCATTAGAAAACAATGGCTTTAATAATTTGTTTATCTATCCTCCCTGGCCTTCTGTCTCTTCCAGAGTCTTCAAGGAAATGACAGAAAATAAGAAGGAATCTGGAAACCACTGAACTCAAAGCCCTGGGGTCAGGGCCTGGCTTAAATCACTAATTGTATCTATGAACTGTGGAGTCAGCCACGACCAGGACTATTCCTATTGGCAGTGTTGAATCTGATTGAGAACAGAGATATAAACACAGTGCTATAAATGCAATACTTTGCTACCCTCTTTTGAAAGACCATCATCAGATATACATGACTGCATCAGCGCCTGCTAAAATGCTGAATCCTTCAGCCTCTCCTTGCCTAATGACACATTTCTACCAGCTTTGTTGGATAAAACAACAGAGTTATTTGAGGGGTGATCTTGAGGGGTTATTTTTTAGTTCCCTCTGTTTCCAGCCAGGTCTGGGTATTTGCCGCTTGCACAGATGAGTCCTTGCCCCCACAAAAGTACCTTTCTGTTACCCAAATAGGGAGGAGATAAACAAAAAGGCCTCGTAAACAAAAAAGCAACATTAATGGTTGTTTGTACCCCTTTGCAGGACACCCTGAGGATAAACTGAATACAGCTAAGTCCAGATATTTTCTCTATCAATCTCTGAATTTCTGATAAAGAAATAGACCCTGAATGGAAGAGTAACACTAGGTATGTGTCCAGACTGTGATATTAGATTTATAAATGTAATCGGTGATGCTGGAAATTTGCAGAGAAAAATCCATGGATTTTTCCGTATATGTTATTTTTAAAGGGTAGGATGGAGTAACAATGGAATTTTGTTTTTTTTCTTGGCATAATACAAAGTATGGGAAGCAAATATTCAGAGATTGCATTTACCAGTAGTTTTTAACTCTTTCTCTTCTATCTAGGACAAAAAATAGTTTTAGTGTATGTGTATATATATGTATATATACACTTTACTGTTACTGTGAATATGGGTTTGGAAACGAGAAAAACAGTTCTTTAAAATTAAACTGCATTCTGAATTATTACTATTTCATTTTCTAACCTAATTATATGAAAGCCTTTACCTCTAGTGTGAAATAAAAGAAAGGCTAATAAAAAAGACAAAGAAAGGAGGGAATCCAAAGAAAGAAGATAAAAGAAAATATTCCATTTTTTTCCTCTCCAATTTATCCTCTCCAGGGAACCAAATCTGGAGAAGTCATGATGGTAAAGTTTATCTGAGAGTTAATTATGGTATGATGAGCAGATTTCCATAGCCACTGCAAAATACTTTTGTTAAAGAAACTAGTTCCAAATGTTAGATTGCCTATATTGTATCCTATATGAATACGTAGTGGGTGACATTCAGAAAGAAAGAGCAATGAATAACATTGAAAAATTACAGATCTCCAAATAATACTACCCAAAACAAAACCTTTTTTTTGTTTTTTTTTTTAACATCATATTTCCATCTCTTTTCATTTAACAAAGCAGTAAAAGCTGTATGAAAAATCATACTTTTTTGAGGGGAAGAATAGAGTATAGTGTGAACTGTTCCTCAAGGTCTCTGTTGCAATGTAATGAAGATGGATGAATGAGATAAAGAGGTCAAATATTTCCCAAATATCCTTACTGCTTACTTTAGAGGGAGGAGGAAAGAATACATTTGCACATCTTTAGACATTCATGGTAGCTTCTCTGGAAGATGTACACACGGAGAGATGAGCATGTGTATGCCTGCTAAGCCACCGTAGTCTTATTCAAGCTAATGAGAGTTTTGATGGTACTTAGCTACTCATGAATTTCAAAAGGTGGTTGATACTTTTTCATGAACTGAAAAGCCACACAAGTGGGTCAGGATGTCATGGAGTAAGAAGAGGATCTTGAAGCAGGATTAAACTAAACAATATAAAGTCAGGGGTTCAGCTAGGAATTTTGGATGGAGCACCAGCTTATGGTGATGAGAAGAAATAGTCAAAATATGATTTGTCACAACAAATCATATATAGCAGCTGATTGAAAGCAAATAAAGCTCTGAGTATACTCGTATAGCCAATGTATAACTTGCTTCTGGAAAGTGCACTGAAAGATCCCATGAATAAATCTGCTTAAGATTGGCTTTCGCCAATGCTGAGATTTTGGCATCTCCGTGTGTTAAAGACCTCTGCTGTGCCCTGTTCAGACCTGTGCTTGCAGCAAAGTTCAAGGACCCCAGTCTCCCACTGGATTCCTAAAGAAATTGGTATGGCAATGTCCAGCACTGCTGTATGTAGCCTAAACAGTCATCAGATAGCAAAGATTATACATTCCTCAGAAAGGCTGACATACCCTGAGTGTTTGTACTCAAGATTGAAGGGACTCATTTGTTCCTCTTCCTGAAACACAGTGACTGGTAGGAGCTGGGTGATTTGTGGTGTTTTGACCATGTTCCTGCATCAAAAGTCCAATGGTCCTTCTGTGATTCTTCACCAAGATCACAGTTATATTTCCCTCTAATTCTTTTGACCTCCATACATGTCCTCCTTGTCAGGAGGTGGTGTTGCAGAGTAAGAGGCCTTGGCTATAGTCCTATTTCTACATTCTGCTCTCCACCTTTTTTTTTTTATTATTATTATTTATTGTTTTTAAACACAGGTCCAGCCCTGCCTCTATCATGATTTGTTCTCTGAGCTAAACTAACCCAATATTAATGTAAATCATCAGGAACGTGCAATTCAGCACACAGTCCACCAAGAGGTATTTCATTTGTGTGTCAGAGAGAAGGTGACCAGTCATGGCTTCTTTCCTCAAGCACCACTATGATTACCTCTCAGCAGTTGTTTCCCATGGGAATTTTAGGTGTCATGAAGGCTTTTAGTTGCACAACTCCATCCAACTTATTCCTTTCAGAATGTAAGAGCCATTATAGCATGGGACATTACTTGTTTGGTTAGCCAGGCTTTTATTATATATCTTGGAAACAAAGTTCTACATTTAATTTTGCACTTTTCAGTTTTTTGGTTCTCAATAAGTAAAAAGAAGAAGAAGATAAATTAGTGTGTAGCCCATTTTGGTCCATTCAGGCAGCGGTTTTGGGAAAGATGCTGCAACAATCAGTGTGTTATTGAAGAATAAACTATTTGCAGACAAATATTTTCATTGAACTAAAAATGCAAAACAACCAGTGAGGGCATGTACAAAATACCAGCTTTTAATAAGGGACACTTACTTACCCAGCTGATTTATGGAACTGTGAACAATTTATTACATGACGTCTGTATATAATAACTACTGACATTTTCCCCTCAAGTTCTGTAATATTTAAAGAAACTACATTTCTGACTTCACAGAGAGGCCTTACAATACCAGCGAATCTAAATTCCTGTGCTCTAAGCAGTATAATTCCTGGAAGCATAATCTTCTATTGCCAATACTTTCTGGGAATACTAAATACAGCCAACTGAATCAAATAATTTTAGATGGGAAAGACCTGCTGGTAACCTTGCTTCTTCCTCCATGGCAAAGGTCAAAGGGAACATTACAATCGCCTGGCCTGTTTCATATTGTCACAAAACAAAGAAGTTAATTCTGGGTAATGCATAAATCCCCAAACCTAGAGTACAGTTTTACAGAAATTTAGGATTTAAAATTTTGAGATTCAAATAAGAAAATCACTTCTAATAAAAAGTTGACAGCCAATCAAATTTTTAAAAAATTAGATTACTCTTTCCATTTAATTGCTAAATAATAGCGTGGGGAGTAGGACTTTGCCCTGTGATTTCAGATTGATTATTTAAACCATTGTTTCATATTATACTTTGTGTGTGATGTTCCAGAAGGATCCTGAAAAGAATATGCTTCTCAAACATTGTTTATCCCAATAAGTTAAAGTGTACCATGAGCTAAGGGGAAGAATCACAGCTAACTTAGAATGGTTTTTGGTATTAAGGTCTTAGCATGCCATTAACTCTCACTTTATCTTCATGTGTCTATGACAATTGTGAATGGTGATACATGAGCCGTTACTACAGAAGTTATATCTGCAGTAGTGTAGACCATGGCTAATGACAGCTCTGTTTGCAGTTGCATTTATTTTCATGATCACACATTATCCAGTAAACAGGAAGCAGTTCTAACTATGCAGGATGCCACTGAGGTTTAAAATTGGCTGAATTCAGTTATTCTTTCTAATGCTTCCCTTTCAATACTTTTTTGTTGTTGTTTGTCACTATAAAATGAGCTGCCTTTCAAACCTTGTAAAAAACTCTTTTAAACACAATGCAGAAATGAAAAAGCATCCTACCAACGCTTCTCTTTGACAATACCCTGCAACAAATATAACACACTTTCGCAATGACAAAGATTTCTTTATAGTGCCTGAATTAAGTGCAATTCCAGGGATCCACTGTGTTCACAAAATGTAATAATTAATAACAACAATAATAAAAATAATAATAGCATTGTTCCTTTCCCCAGTGTGTATATATATATATATATTTATTCCAGACTATTTCACAATATCTTAATTCGTTTTGGAAACCTAATTTACATAGCACTGTCTTCTCCTGAAATAAATGGAGATGATTTTCCTACATATTAGCAGAAAAACAACATTAAAGACTCAACTAGTTTTAAATATCCGTAACTGTTAAATGACACAATCGTGGTTGTTTTTTTCCTGCAAGTCACAAAATTAACTCCAGGCTAAGCCAGTTGGAATTAAGCGTGTTAAGGCTAAGTATGTTTGAAGGAATAAAGTGCCTAAGAGACTATTCTGCTGCAGCCCAGCATAGCAGTTTATGATTATCCAGGAAAAGAGGAATAAGAGGTGTTCTGTTTTTGCCTTCTTTGTTAAAACCGCTATCTCAGTAATGATGACATATGCTATTGAAAATGTCTCTTCATTTCATTAGATATAGCCTTTAAGCTTATTGTTGAAAAAAACTACAGAAAAACAAAAACAAACAGGAAAAGCTTGCACTTCTGGCTTTTGTAATAACATAGATATAAAAGCTATATCAGTGTGCACTCAGCTATCAAATTTGGTATGACCATGAGGCA
>VZSV01000037.1:986337-1025466 GCA_013398735.1 Nothocercus julius
ATTCTATGATTCTATGATTCTATGAATTCTGGTCTAAAGCCCTAACAATGAGCCCCTCTAGCTCATGGCCAAAGACTCTCTTCCCCCTTTGGGAAAGATGAATTCCTTCTGACACCAGCACGCCTGGTGCCGTGTAAGGCTTCCTGTTGCCAAAAAAAAAAAGGTTATGGCAATGACACCAGCCATGCACCCATGTGTTAGCAACGACTCCTGTTTCTTTCCGTATTGCAGTCAGCACTGGGGAGAATTGAAGACGACCTGCACACCGACCAGAGTTCCTATCATCCAACCCAAATCCCTGACGTCGCTTTTGATTGCTCTCAGTTTACACATTGCCACTTCCTCTCACATGGTCCTCACATGGAGGACCAGCAATGGATAATAGTCCGTGGGCCAAACCAGGCTGGGAAGTTTCCTGGTGACGTTCTTAACCCAGGCCCTAGGAAGGCAGGAGACCCCCCTTAGAGTAGGGTTCCTTCTAAGTACTGGACCCTCTGTTCCCTTTATTGTGGAATCCTCCACAACTGTAACCCTCCTTTTCTTCCTTCTGCAGGCAGTTACAGTACAGGGGATTGGCCTTTCCGACCCTAGCAATATTTTTGGAGGAGAGGGACTCTCACCTTCACTATCCCTGGATTGCCCTACATCCTCCAGGGCCTCATACCTGTTGCAAAGTGGTACCTGGTAGGGTGAGATGGGAGAAGAAGGATTTCTCCTGCCATCTCAAGCCTGGACTTTTTCCCATTTGTTCTCGTCATGTAATCTTCTGTCTTGTGTCAGCTGGGGGATGGATACTGTAGTACTTTGTTCTTGTTGGGGATTTCCTGGTGCCTGCTCCTGTTTTTCCAGAGGCCAGAGCCTGGCACCACCAGTCTAACACCCTCTCTTAATTCCAGATACTCCTCAGCTTTTCCATCTCCTCTCCTAGCTCTGCTACCATGCTGAGCAGATCTTTTACCTGCTCACATCTCACAAAATTGCTATCCCAGCAGCTGTTCAAAAGAGCTGTGAAGCTTTGACACTCCTGGCAGCCTGACACCTGGACGGCTGCATGTTTTTTTGCGAGGTCAGTCTGGGTCCCTAGCTCATTTTTGGCAAGTACGACACAGCCCTTCAATGAGCTGCCCCGCTGGCGGCTGCTCTTGCAGGCGCCTTCCCTGCTGGCGCTGCCCACGCTGCCTTGGAGCTGTCTGCGGTGAGGAGCTCCGAGGGCACCTGGGGCTGCCTCTAGCTCCCTGTGCTTTCTTGCTCCGTGGTTTTTGAAGTGGTTTTGCCCCTCGGTCAAGGTCTGCTGTTGCAAGCGTCCACTCCAGAGCCTTTCCCTTCAAGGTTTCCTCACAAATGTTAAACATTTAAACTGAGGAGCTAGAGGTCTCCCACAGCACCACATGCAACTTGGACATCTTGTTTTACTGTTTCCTTGCAAAACAGAACTTGCAGAAGTGTAATTCTCACACTCGACTGTGGAAATCATCAGGAAAGACTGAGGGAATTGAATTAATATTGTGAGACTAAAAATTCCAGATAGGTGGGGCATGGACAAAGCTCCCCAAAAGAAGCCTTGTGGTGATAAAATTAAATTGTGCTGAATTCCACTAAGCTTTAAGCAAAATGAATTTGACTATGATAGGCAGGAGTGACCTAAGCAAAGAAACACAGATTAGTTTGACTGTGAAACAGAGTTGTTCCATTTCATTTGATTACAGGCATTCATAACTTGTTATAAAATAGTCTTTTTGGTAGAATAGCCTTTTTATGTGTATGATGTTGCCCCACTAATTGGATCCTTATAAACCAGTTAAAGGACCTTCTTTGTCAATCCACTAAATAATGTCCTTATCTCCAGAGGTACAGGTAGGGCAACAGTTTTATAATACCATCTTTGCCATTGTACATGTGTCTTACCTAAAAACTGTGTCTATTGTCTAAAGCTATATATATATTTTTATATATATATGTCTATGTGTATATATATATATATGTAGCTCATATATAAAAAAGCTTATATATATAGTGTATATATATATACACATCTATATATATGTATATGTACACATATATATACATATATATACATATAAATATATAAAATTAATCCTATATATAAAAATCAGTAAAACAGATATTCCTTTGTGTAAAGTCTTCTCATCATAGACGCTTACCTGGTAACTTACAAGGACTAGACAACATTCTGTGATTTAGTCACTCATGTCAGTCCCAGTGTCTATAGACTCTAAAGTGTTACTCAGTCTTATATTAAATATTGATATGTCTATAGTCAATTACCATATTTGCCTTTTAGTCAAATATATAGAGTACTGCCTTTTAATAGGCAGGAAATGACAAGTTTACTATCTACCAGGATTCAGTTAGGAATTCTGATAGTCACTAAGATTCAGTTTCATAAACCGGATCAAGGCTACAATTGTTATTCTTAAATTATAATTAAGTATATAGCCAATACTTTCCAGTAAATGACTTTTTCTTTGTTCACCTTGCCAAAAATCAGTTATTTTTTTCCCCAAATAATGTTCTGAAATTACATCTCCTAAATAAAGATCTTAATTTTACATTTATCAGATATTGAATTGTCTCTTGAATCTTCTACATTTGAATGCATTTAACTATGAATAAACATTTTTAGCTATGAGCTAAAAATCCATAAGAAAAAATGCTCCTCATAGTATAGCATTACTCTTTCTCCATGACTGTCTTGCATGCCTTCAAAAAGTTGAAATGGCGTTGAAAGGAGTGCTGCATCTTTCAAAAGAAAAGAAAAAAAGTATATTGCAAAGGTGTTTCTGTTGTCATTCTGCAGCTGAATTGGTGGAATGATGAATAATGAAGTAGAGAGAAAAAAGGTGTTTTCTTAATAGTGTTCTCAAGTGACGCTTACATTTTCTTGGTTCTCCAAATTACTTGTCAAATTAAAGAACAAGTCTGAAAACTTCTGTAATTACCCAAACTATAAGCTCTAACTGAGATTTACATGTTTTCCCCACAGGGCTAAACAAGAACAGTTTCAAATCCTCAAGCTTAGATACAGTTAACAATTTCCCCAGCATAAGAAACGTAGGAACAAAAATTTGAAGCAGAGGCTTAAAGTTACATTTTACCTTTCTAATATGTGCTGAGCTATTCCATTATAATGTTTTTAAACCAATTTTCTCCCCATCCTCAGATTCAGTTTTCTAAGTATCAAAGCCATCGTCATGTCAGAATCTCCATGCTGATTTGATACCATTTTTTTTTTTCATGCAACAGATATAGTTGGTACACTTAATTATATGATTATAATATATTGAATGATTATTAAAACATCCAATTATTAGTTATGAGATTAATAACAACAGAAGTTTGCAGATACCAAAAACAGACAGTCATTTTTAACTTTGCCTTTGTTTGGACATGGACTAAATACTTTCTGAATAATTTTAAATGTGATCCCCTTCCTATTGTTACAACATAAATACATTTATTATTTCCAAACCGTAGCTGTGGTAACACCAGAAATTGTAGAATAGAAGACTGTTTCTACAGTGATGTTTATTTGTAATACAAGACACGGATTTTTTGTAACTTTTGAAATTTCCCAGGATTAGTTTATTCTTTCTTTTGGTATACATTTTTTCTCAATGTTGAAGTAAATTATTTACCTCCTGGGACAGAATCAGAACCTGACAGATTCCTGGGAACACTTGAAAATTCAAAAAAACAATTACTCGGGACAGTAAGAGCAAGTACTTCTACCAATTTGTTTTTTTTTATTCAACCTGGAAATTGAGAAATACTGTGTTGGCAAAACCTCATTAAAATCAGAACCTGAAGAAGTTGCACAACATTGAAGGGTTATTCATGAAAAAATAATTTTTCAGTATTATTAAAGGAAATGTCAGGATACTTATTAGTGACCCAAATAAAATGTTCAAAAAACTCTTTCATCTACTCAGTCGAGTTTTATATAAACCTTTTATTATTCTGCTATTCCAAATAACTTTGATAATGACTTCTTTCCTAGTTAAACACTGGATTATAAGACACAGCATTCTTAACGTACCTGTATCGACTAAAACTTTGCAGATAGGCTTATTTCCTTAAATGGAATGTCAACAGAAACAGACAGATATTTTCATTAAAGCAGCACTGCAGCAATCTGTCCATATCAAGATATAGACGTAAAATTTGACTTAGAATGTAATTAGCATTTTCTAATGCCAAAAATAACAAATATGACTGATTAAAATTAATGATGATGTATTAAATAAGTGAAGGTTACCTAATTGCAAGTTCAATTTAAACAATGACCAAATTGCCTAATCAAACATTTTATGCCTCCTGCCTAAATGACAATTGCTTATGAATTGTTGCTTTGCCACTTTGATTGCCCTTCTTAAAGTTCAGTCAATTACAGAAGCTCAGACTGCATCAAGTGCACAGCATACCTCGCTCAACCTTTTTTTTGCTAGTGAAGCACACAAGGAATTCCTTTTAGTTTAAAGAGATGGAAGTGTTTGCAAACTAGCATTGCCATGACTATCCAAGGAACTCCTTTTTTTTTCTTAAATAACATAAATAAAGCATCGTATTTCAAAGCACACAGAAGAAATTTTGTGGTCAATAAATGACCTAAAAGACTGTCCAGGCTTATTTAGCAGAATGTTTAGTCTTATTCTATACTGATATTTTCATTTGAATGAAAATGGCTTCCTGTATTGCATTGAGTCATATTGATGCTTACATACCTTACTCATCTAGAAACAAGAGTCTTAGATAAAAAAATTTCAAATATCTCAATATAGCTGAATAAATCACTTTTTTTTTTTTTTTGATTCCTCTCTGAAGGGTTTTTAGTTTCATAAGGAAAAAGAAAACTAAACTAATATGTGAGTTATTTCCTGATATTACCGTATCTTGCTAAACTTGAAATAACTGAACATTGTTCACGAAAGTATGATCCCTAACTAACCTGATATCAAAACATAGATGGCTGAGTGGCTTTGGCAACCTCTCCTGAAGGTTCACTGTAAAATAGGTTTTGCAATCCTTCATGACAAGCTGGGTCCCATTCGGTAAAGATGGCTAGTTGGCGCAAATCTCAGCACTGACAATGATCCCCCAGCCATGGTGATGCAATCCTTCAGCAAAGACTCTGGCTGCTAAAACAGTCATTTCCTTCTGCACTCTTCTCTTTGTTTGAATGTTGTCAAGCAGCTGAGCAGTGTAATTCCGCCGAGCACTTCTGGAAGACTAAGGAACTTAAGAGCAAAATCAGAAAGGAAAGGGAGAAAAGGGAAAAGGAATAAAGAGGTAAAATACAGACACAACAAGATTGTGGTAAACATGATAATGCATTCTTTTGAAAATCATAACATTTTGTGGCCAATATGCAACATTCTTTACCAGAAGTGGATAACAAATACTCCATTTTTGAGTTCCCTGAATATTTTTAAAAGCTGGTACCCTGGTGTTTTAAGTATATTTGCGGCTGAAGCTTTTTCCATGGATTTCATTTGGTGCCCTGCTTTTTAACAACATTATCCAGCAAACAAAAGTGTATACTTGATGGCATCCTATGGTACTATCCTTTCTCTTTTTCATCATATGTGCCTACAACACTGCATCTGGTGTGTATGTTTATCAAGTGTCTTCTGGAGTTGTCACTGGCTGTAATTGCTGTAATTAAAAATTGCTGTAATTAAAATTTGAGTGAAAGGGAAGGATATTTACTCCAATGGACAAGGCTCTGCAGATCCAAAACAAAGTTACAGATTCTTGTGCCAGCTTTGCTAGAGTTCACTCAGCATGCACAATATGCCTTACTAGTAACTAAGTCTTCCAGTGAGGTTTATACTATCTATTGTATAATATATTTTTCAGTTAATGATATCACACATATATTTTAATGTAATCTAAACCGACATATTCTTTGTCAACAAATGCCCCTGCCTTCTAAATACTATTTATGACCAGTTTCATATCTTAAAAAGATGCATAAATATTAATGTCAATTGAAATATGTTTTTTTTAATGAATAGCACTGTTTGCAATATTCTTATCATTAAATTTATGCCTGTTTCATATCCACACAATTGCTGTGATAACAATTAAGGATGCATCTGAATAAAACCCAGTTCTGTGTTTGCAGTTCATCCGGATGATCTAGTCTGCTCACTGTTACACAGATACCAATACAGTATCTGATGAAACAAGACAAGAGACACTGTGTTGGATCTGGGACTACTATGTTTAATTTTATCTTCATTATTGTGATCAAAATATTTCTTTTAAATTGATCGATTTTTTTTTTTTTGAGTTGACATAGAATACCATTCTCTCAGATCAAATTATTAGATATGTTTTTTTTTTTCTACTTTCTCACTGCAGAGAGCATCCGTAGTCTCTAGGCTATTCACAGGTACAGGAGAAGAGGGTAGGAGTCTGAAAAATGCATTCTGATCCAACTGCGAGTTTAACAGAACCACACAGAATCACAGGATGGTTGAGGTTGGAAGGGACCTCTAGACATCATCTAGTCCAACCCCCCTGCTCCAGCAGGGACACCCAAACTTTCCTATAATACTATTTGCCCTCCGTTGTTTTTTTTTAGTGTTTTCCAGGCTATTGTTTTTCCTACAATTTCAACATTTCTTCTCATTAATTGCCAAATTATGCAAAAAAATTGGTAATATGAGAATAGAAAAAAGCTATTCCCACAATTGTGCAAATCCATATTCACTAAGAATTTCAGTACTTCTCAAAGATCAGCAGGCATTTTTCTTAACAGGGGACTTTTGTGGCTAATACTAATGCAAAACTCAACAATTCTGGAAAGCTGTCCTGTTGCTCCTATAGTCTTTTTAATACAAAAAAAAAAAAAAAATCAGTCTTTAATATAAAAAGCATATCTTGAAATATTAAAATGCAAGCAAACAGTAAGTGAGGCATATAAAGATTCTCCTTTCAAGCTCTCCTCTAGAGAATGAGTCATACGTTACTTTAAAGCTAAACATGCTTCCATCCACTTTGCTGAAAAGTAGTAGTGGGGAAGGATTTGTCTGGCTAGCTGGATCCACTCCAGTGTTAACCACTTGAACCAACTTCAGTGTCATTCACAAATTTTGCAGTGAACTTATCACTGTTAAAAGCATACAGGCATCTAACTTACTCATTCTTCTCTGGTTAAATGAAGCCAAATGTCTCAGCTCAGCATTGTCGTTGGGCCAGGGAACCAAGAAATTGTCAGGCCAGGAAGCAAGGCAGAATGGGAATGACAAAGAACAGAGGCACACTGCAAGGGAAAATGCCAAGGTAAATCATGATTCCAAATGTTCTCTGTGAATACATCTCCCTGTGATGATGTGGTAATATGAATGGCCAGTCTGCTGAGACAGGGACTAGAGCACATAACTTCTTGAATAAATGGCTAGCTGGCTGTTAGGGGTGAAGAATGCTTTTGGAGCAAACTATCTCAAAAATACCAACACATGCATATATGTTCTTACATCACCTAACCAATTTCAAAATACTTTCAAAATTGAAGGCATCCAGGAAAGGGAAGTAGACCTGAAAGTGCTACTCTCATTTTGTTTGTTTGGAAAAGAAATGAATTTGATTTATGGTGACCTCAAAATCTGAATGAATAAGGAGAGGAAGATCAAGTTTTTTCTTTCTTTCTTTCTTTTTTTTCTCACAGTATTTTAAGCCATAACATAAATTAATAAATATGCCTCAAGACCAGGTTCTTACAGGGGAATGTATAGTGCTATTTTGATTGTAAGCTGTACTCTGTTAGAAACTTTATCTCCATTTCACGGAGACTTTAGCTTTGTTTTCACCTAGAGTTGAATACTGTAGGTTCCTCAACATAAATGAAACTCTTCTAAGATTAATGATATTTTGTGCCAACTAGAAATAAGTGATGCTCATTATTGATATTCAATTTCAAAAAGCCTTTCTTTTTAAAATTTGTACTTTACATTACCCAAAGAGAATTCACTTGGAAAATGTAGACCACTTTTTGTTACATGCACTGCAATAACCATAAGATGTGTTGAGGGTAAATAACAGTATGGAATAGATGAACTTATATATATACTTACTTATATACAAGTAGGAAATGAAGTTCAGATTTGCATTTTAAAAAGAGAAGCTGATAGATTTAGAGACCTAAAAATTATATATATATAAAAAAATTCTAGTGAGGTGGTCAATTTTCCTGTTAATGTCTGATAAGAAAGACAAAGAAGACAAGTTGTAGTCTGTTGATATAGTCTATAAAAATATGCATGTGGTAACTGTGGAAATTCAAGCTTATAAAACCTACATATTAAATTTCACCAGATTAGGAACTCATTTCCTGATTTGAAACTTAGAAAAAATGTAGAATGATAATAAACAGTTTTTATTCTATCACATTACAGACATGTGAAAAGCTTTTAGATGAAAAAGTCTCTGACCCAGAAAACTTACATGCCTCAAGAAAGCACTTCAGTGGCACCCTCCAAATACTGCTCAATCTGCGTGAATCCCCAGGTGTGAATCTGCACTCTGGAAGAAGCTAATCTCCTATGCAATTTAGATGCAATAAGCACTACAATCTGAAGCCATCTGAATGACTTTCTAAGGATGTCCATACTTTTGAGTGAACTTGGTCAAACAGCATGCAAATCTCCATGATCACTTGCATTTCTTAGTGAAACAAAAGAAAATGTTAGCACAAAAACTCTGGAGATTTTATGTCTGTCTGAAATAGAAAGAGGGCTAGAACATCAATTCACACTGAGCAAAACCAAGCATACTTCTGCAATGGAGGAACCATTTCATTAGATTTAGCCTTTTGATTGCATTTGTTCTTGTACTAGCCGAGTTGAATACTTCATGCTATATTTTAAGTTCTCCAGGGCTAAATATGTGGATGCGTTAATTAGCTTGAAAGACAGAGCATACATTTAATTAGTGTTCTCTCTCATTTTTATCCTAATTTCACAGTTTCCTGTGTATTCTTCAGAATTATGAGGTCAGTCAATAAATATGAAGATGCCAAAAAAAGCAACTTTTCGCCACTGGAGGGTTGCCTATCTCCGCTGCCTACAGCCTTGTGCTAACCTTTCTCAGCACTTCGCAGAACACAGACTACATTGCTGGCAATACCAGCCTTCCTCACAGCTTCTGCTTCCAGGTATTGTCCTCACTGTCAGACAGAGGCAGGTAGGCTGGAGCATGGAATGGAGAGATACACACACACGCTACATATATATATATATATGATTATATGTTGCATATGCATATATACATATTTGTATGTGTATAGGTATTACACGATGTAAAAGGATCCAGAATCAGAATTTTCACAAGGCATCACCCTTCAATACGATATCTAGAGCTTAGACTTGTTTCTGCAGTTAAAGCCTCCCTGCTTTTGTACTGTAACCTCATTGTCGGATTTGTCTGTTAGCTGTAACAGCCAGACTGTAACCCTTTTAGCCACTAAGCAACAATATTTTCCTGTTCAGATACAAGTCATTAGTAAAGACTCTGTTTAGAAATTCATACTATAGAACTAAAAAATGGATATTTTGATTGTCTGAGAAAACTTAAAGGTATCATCTAGAAGTTCAAATGATGTGCTTCAAGGCAGGCATTTCTGAAATAAGCAGCTATTAGTCAGGAGTACCCACCAATATATGTATAAAAAAAAACACAATAATTTACATAAGCCCCTTCTGAGGAACACAGTGTTTGCATATTGTTTCAACTGTGTTTGTAGTAGCTTTGTTTACTTTCCAGGTTGGCTGATGTTATATAGTTAATTAGCTTGCTTGCTTTCATGCATGATAAGAAATTACAAGTTCTAAATAAAAACAAACAAAGCGCATGCAAAAGCTGATAACGATTTGCAACATAATCGTGCACTGCTATCAGGAAGAGTTATGCTTTTGACATAAGGGGCAAGGTTTGCGTTTCTTGACATAGGCAAACATAGATGCAGGTCCACCCAGAGACTTCTGTGGTTGTTTTCAGAGTTCAAATGGTCCCACAGCAGAGCAAATATTCACCTAATTGAAGGGTTTTATCCATTATTGGTTATCTTAGGAAAATTCATAGTGTGTTCAGAGCCAGTCAAAACCTTTTAGACTGTCAGTCTTTATTTACATCACATTATTGTTTCCAGCATCTAGTCACCCTAGTGATACTGGGTCCCACTACAACAGAGTGAGAACACGCACACACCGTGTCCTTCTAGGAGTTACAGCAGACCTACAAGATTAAAGCAGAAGGCAAAATTACCTCCTCAGAGTAATATACAAGAAGATCACAGGACTTGGATTAAAATCCAAGTCTCCATATAATTTTGCCTATACACAGGTCACTAGATCATACTGCCCCCCAGTGCTTTCAGTGGTATTACAAAACATCTTCAGTTTTTGTCACTGAGATGAAAATCAATTACCCAAGCAGCTAGTCAGAACACGATATAATATTCTTGTAAATTACCTAGATCATGAGGTCTGTAAGATTCTCAGTCTAAGATTATGAGACACAGTATATCCTAAAGTTCCAGCAAAAGCTCACTGATGTAGTGAATAACCAGCAAATTTTAAGCTCTCTTGCATATGCCTTATCGTATCATTTCTGCAGCCCTCCACTCATATCTAATACTTTGTTCAGAAAGTCCCTGGAGAAAAAGGTTCGAAGGAGAGACGAAAATGAGGAAATGAGATTAGAAGTAGCAAAATGGCAACACAAATTTCAATTTCCCTTTTTTAGTGGGAGAAGTGAGGAAATTGGGACAGATCCCACTCCTATCAAGGCCAATGACAAAATGCCTTTGACTTTAATAAGAACATGTTTGCTTTGCTTTGGATGCATTGTTCTTTTTTAACTTCATCTTGTGGCTGTCTAGAAAGTTTGGTTTTATTTTCTAGTGTTGATTATAGCACTTCCACTATTAATTTGCTACAGAGAAATCCCTCTCAATCTCACATTCTTTTAAGATTTAGATGGACACAGCTGATTGATTGCATGTAACCTGAAAGCAAAACCCATTCTTCTCAGGAATAAGACTGAGCTGTAGCACATCAGAAGGGCATACTCCTATTTCCAAACATCATAATTAAGAAGAAAAGGATTTAACAATTTCTGAACTAGGGAAAATATAGAAATATAGCAATATAGCAATACAGCAACCTCTCAGTCTGTATTGGTTCCAAGAATAATTCAAAGACTAGTAGTAATGGTGTTTTGCTTAGGCTAAATGAATGAAAAAGAACTGAACACTACAATAAACTAGATCAGGTCCCCAAAAGACTAAAGAGAAGTCAGCCTAATTTTGAAAAAAAAAAACAGGCGAAGGATGGAAGGCAGGAGTTTCATATTCCATGACCTTCTATAGATGCCCTATATTTCGTTGTTGTTGTTTTTTTTTTCCTGACACCCAGGTAAATCAACAAAAACTTAATTTGTGTCAGTGTTAAACTTAATATAAAAGCAGAATTTAACCCAATCCTTTAATTACTGTACTTAGAGACATATAGTTAGATAGATAGAAATATAGATTGGAAATACCTTGATGATGCTGTTGGGAATCAGTTATGGGAAGTTAAAGATTCTTAGATAATTCAGAGTCTTCCCAAGATGGTGCAGTTATACTAGCAGTTCCACTTACTTTCATCATTTATTCCTTCTATCTAAACTGTTGATGACACACATGAAGAAGAGAACCCTCTGAAATTCAAGCTGCATTAAAGTCCCTTCATACAGCAAAGGAAGTATCAGAGCTATGGCTTGAATGCTGACTGATTTTGACATTCTTCTGACAAGAAATTCTGTTGGCAGCCTAAGATTTCAAAGAATCACAGAAACACATAACAGCTGATGTTGGAAGGAACGTTTAGAGATCCTCTAGTCCAAGCCCTGCTCAAGCAGTGACATCTAGAGTACCTTACAGAGGACCGCATCCAGGAGGGCTCGGAAGATCCCAAAGAAGGAGACTCCACAGCCTGTCTGGACAGCCTGTTTCAGTGCTCTTTCTCCATAACAGGAAGGAAGTTCCTTCTGATATGCAGATAAAACTTCACGTGTTTCACTTTGTATCCGCTACCCTTTGCCATGCCCTTTCTAGCCCCTCTGCTCATGGGCCTCCGGGCTTTCTCTCTCTTAACCCTAACCCTAATCCCAGCCCTAAGCCTGAGTTCAACAGGGACACATTTAATGTGTGTATTTGAACAGTGGGAGTTTCAAATATCTGAAGATAGCTTTTCTTCTTTTTTGTAAAATTTGTACATGCAGTTGGCTAAAGTTTCAGCAGCTTTTTCCCATGCCAATGTAATGTAGGTGTAGGCATTGCAAAAGAAATTCTGAAATACAAATATGAAGTATAATGGTAATCCAGAAAAAGATGTATGCTTGATTGGATCTCCTCTCCTCATACTGATGTTGAGAAGTACTACAGTACTACAAGCCATAGATAGTTTTACTGGACCCCTGAGTTGTGAAATATAATACTGTAAGAAAAATAGAAAAATACTAGTGAAATGCAGACTTAAATTGCTCAGAAAAGGTGTAACACTCAGAAAATGAACCCAAGATTCTTAATTCTCGTTTCCTCACCACAAACACTAGTCAATGTGACCATCATACTGTTCATCATTGTAAAATAGTCTTTCTAAAGAGATCATCTCTTCTGAACTTCATGCATTTGGTCCTTCGCAGATCTGCCACAGCAAACCGAAGGAGAAAAAGTTCTTCTGCATGGCATTCCGGACTTGTCATTATTGCACTTTCTATTTACTTAATAAATCGTACTTAAATAAATTGGCATCTGCCCTTACTGGCATATTCTTGAGGCCTGAGTTGCAAACAACTTTGGCCTCTTCTTAGAAGTCTTGTGATCATACATATTTCACTTCACAAGTCTCTCTAGTGTATATATTTATTTTCTTAGAAGCAGTCAATGAAATTTAGTGAAAGGAGAAAACTATTATTCAGACTCATCTGAACTAGCTATACTTTGAGTCACTTCCATAGAAAGAAATCAGGTAACTGAACCTAACTCAGGATTCAGGCAGGCAATTTTATCCATTGCTTTTCCAGGATAAATGGAAGAATTTAACTTGCTGGTGAATATTTGTCATGAGTTCTCTTCTGTTTCCATCCACAAGATATATAAGGTGCTACCATTGCCAAAACAAACACATTTAGTTTAAACAATCATAGTACAAGTTTTTAATTGAAGGGAGCCTTTCTGGTCATTCATCAGATAAGAAAGAAACCTTCAATAATTCAAATTGTTCACTTAAATGTTTGGGATAAGTTATAGTTGAACACACATAGCCTATAACCTGCACTGATCCATTCTTCTGATCCTTGCCATTTCCAGTCTCAAACTCCTGTCATCTTAAACAAATTTTAACTCTTTGGCTCTCCAATTCAGTCCTTGACAAGAAAGGACCTTTTTTTTTTTTTTTTAGTCCCCAGTAGAAGTAAATACATTGAAAACATTTCAAAATCTTCTGCAACTGAAAAATCTCTAAAACAAGAAAATGAAAACGAATGGGCTATTTTGATTACATACAAGCTTACAATTACAAAGAAAACTGCAAAAGCATGGATAATAATATATCACAGAAACAGAGATAGTGACCAGATAATTCTGGCTGGAAAGGACCTTAGGAGTCCTGCTTCAAAGCAGGGTCCGCTCTGAGGTCAAACCAGGGCACTCGGGACTTTATCCAGTGCGATCTTGAAACTCACCAAAAACAGACCTCACAACCTCCCTGGACAGCCTGTTCCACTGCCTGGCTGTCCTCAGGGTTCAAATCTCTTTTGAAATGTCACTATAGAGTAGATAGAACAACTTTGAATTTACACAGCTTGGGTCACAGAAGCCGACTGGCTGTTTCCACCTTAAGTTCAGTGAGGGTAAACTCCCTTGTGTGGGAACGGTGCTAGTACAGCAGCACTGCTTCCAGTGCCTCGGGCTCACAGCCTGCTCGGCGCCCTTTCATGGCACCACAGCCACAAACGCTGTGGTGGACACACAGATAGATACTCAACCTGCCCAGTACCAGCTCCCACTGCCACACCATCCATGGGACCCATCATCTCACAAACTAATGGGGTTTCTGTACCACTTACCCCATGTACTTACCCTGATAAAGCAAATGCTGCGGGTCTCCAGGGAAGCCCTGGCTCCTTCAGGGCACCACTGCTACCTTTTTGGCTCACGGAGCTACTTCCTTTAATTGTGTGTAAGCTTAGATACAGAAGGTAATACTTCATATGCCAGCTCCAATAGCTCTTTCATAGCTCAACAAGAAGAGGAAAGTACCAGAAAAAGCTATGCAGCTCATTTGTTGAAGATTTTATAGCATATAGATGAAACAAAAGATGACACAGCTGGTTTCAGTTTTCTATAGTGGAACTTAGCATTCAGAAGTTTGGCAAACGTTGGTAGAAAGATTGATTCAGAAGTGAGTTTGGCATCAGATAGATAGGTGGCATAGATTTAGGTCAATATATATGCTTCCGACTCAAAACAACATTTATATTCATTATCCTTTTAAAAGTAACAACAATAACCCAAGCACTTGTTCTTTCTCTTTGATTCTCTTTGGGTGATTAATTGGGCTTTCACTTACTGTTAACATTCATATTTTGTATTATTGCAGACCTGTATTGATGGATTAATTTTTTATTTTCAAAGAAACGCAGTAACTTCCATTGCTTTTAAACTAAATCCCTCTCTTAACCATGATATAATGTTAATTTATAATTACTCATGTATTTTGCCAGATATGTCATAGCCTAAGAAAGCACACTCAAATCTATATGCGTTTTTAGAAAAATCAACACTATATAATTGAACATGTCATTAATGTGCATGTTCTCCAACGCTATCTATTCAATACTGCTAATTATTGTTGTTAGCTACCTTCTGGAGACTTTCTTCAAAGCATCCTTAAAGTCCAGAATACTATCCCCAGAATCTCTAGAAAAACTTGAGATGTGAAAGCATGTAGTTTAATTTCTAGGCCATAAAGAGTTAACAATAGCTTTTGAGCAAAGGAAAGGGTGAAATACTAAAATAGCATTCATGAAACTATGGGGACTACGTTTATTTCCTAAATGATCATGCAGTGACAAGCTAAGGACATAGATTACTTGTGTACTGGAGCAATACTTTTTCTGCAGTGTTTCCAGGAGACTGAAGGCTGTTCAAAATTGCAGAAGATCAAGATATAACAAGATGTCTTAAATAAATCACTCACAAGCTGAAGGCATGTAAAGTGAGAGGGTGCTCTAGTGGGTTATTTCATTCACATCTGTGTGAATGAGGTTCACTACTAACATGGGAATAATATTGACTTATTTTCCTCTGAATACATGCATTAAAATTATTTACAATAGGGAAGGTTTTCTTACATAAGATCTCTATAACTTGGGGGATATCAATGCTGAAGATTTGGTCCTGGATTGAGGAGTTTGTGGTGGTTTCCTAAAACCTGATGCTATGGAGAAAGGCTATCCACCTAAGTGGTGAAAAAAGGCAAAAGACTCTTACGGTCAGAGTAATGAGGTAATTTTCTCATTAGTATCTTAAGCAGATCTAAGAGTGGCAGATTTTCATCATGCTTTTCTAGTAAAAAAGATTAATAAGCCAGAAATGGTGATATTTGTGATACTGTTAGTCTTATGGATCTTGTCAGCACCTAGCTGAGATGAAGGGCAGATCATGCAGCTCCCTTACATCTCTTGGGACAAAGCTAGCTGTATGCAATTGTATGTATGTTGAACTTTTATTTATAGGTTTCATCATTTGCTTGCATCCAAACGGGAAATTTGTTTCCTTAGAGCAGCTGGATATGTGATAAAATTTCCCAAGGGATGATTTTAAGGTAATATAAATGAAATATAATTTGAGATATCTCTCTCGAATGGGGATCTGTACTTACTAGAGCACCTTCCTTAGGTCATCAAAGGATATTATCTATATTATAACATTATGGACACATCTCATTTATTTTCTATTATATATATATGAAAATAGAATACATGTGTATCTATACACGCTGGTATATAATGGGCAAGTTCTGCATGCAAAGCTGACTGCAAACCCTGGACCTTTGTCCTGTTCTACTGTATTTTCTTCCTCCTCAAATATCACAGCTTATTTTTAGACTCAATCATTTGGGATTAAAAAAAAAAAAAAGACTTTCTAGGTAACCTGTCTTACTTGCATAAGTGATGCCACCTCATTCCACCTTATGAGCTTCTTCTCGCAAAATAAGTGCTTTTGTGTCATCCAACCACAACTCAGTCAATATATACATATGTCCTTATAATTCAAAAACACTTTTCTGACCACCTAAACTTTTCTAGCACTTAGAATCTTTTCAGTAAAACTACCCTAACTTTTAAATTTTAGAACATACCTGCACTGCTGGTTATAGAGTTAGACAGAAATATAAACATTGTCTGTGAACGAATTAGCTTGGATGTTGGAACAAGTCTAGCAGCAGTGCAGAACTCGGGAAAAAAAAATAGGACCCTGAAATTCATGTTGTCATGAATAAATGACAGCTAAATGGCAATGAGCACTATGATCTTGTTGTATCATTATGAAATGGTCTTGGTTACAGAAAAAGACATTAAAAATAACAGAACATTAATCGGTTTATCTTTCCTTCTCCAGCTCAAATCATCAGTGTGCTTCTGGTAACTTGAGAGTTACATTGTTGAGACCTTCTTTCCCCTCACTCCATACAGAAGAAAAGAGGGAGAACAGCTGTACACTGTAGTAAGCAAAATCTTTTAGATTAAATAGAGATATGTACCACTGTAAAATACAGAAATCTCCATCTCTGTACAAATTTAGATATAATAACATTGCATTTTCAGACAGTTCTATTTCTTCTTTAAAAATAATTTCTTTAAAACCCAAAGAATATTTTTTTATCATTATGTCTTTATGTTATTCTCTTATGTAATACCTGAAATGCTTTGTAGTAGAATCTTTATAGTCAAGAGTTCAACACAAATCAGTTATTATTTCACTTTACTCTGAAATAGTGTTCTACTGCTGGACTTCTAGAGTAAGGATTTTAGTTGATGGACCTTACCACGGACCTCTGTGGGAAAAGTCTCATTATTATGAGTTCTAAATAAGCTCTAAATCTTTTTTTAAAAAGCTTTCTCATTTTCTTCAATATTCTTGTCTCTCAGTAGAGACATGATATTCCTCCACCTCTAAATTGCGCTTTGCTTAAAAATACAGAGAGACAGGAAATATCATCAAAAGCATATGAAAGCCATGGATTTTCTCTTTCCACTGTGAAAGCAGGTATGCTTGAAATGAACTCAGGTTCAGAGTTATATGCGTTGGAAAGCAGGATCATTTCACTCGATAAAAAGATTTTTTTTTCCACAAGAAAGAATAAAATTCATACAGTAAACTCTAGCTATTTTCCTCGTTGTTTTAACATCTCAAGTGTTTTATAGATAAACAGTTGAATTTTATATTCTCCCACACCTTTAGTATGCTTTTTATTTCTATTTTAGTATGATTAAATGTTAATAATTATTATGCCTTTTCCTCCTTTTCTCTGAGTACCCAGAGTAGAGCGGGGTGCAGGCCGTAGGAAGAGGGGTGCAACAGGCCCTGCCAAAAGGGGCTGCAAGCATTAGTGCCCCCTCCACCATCCTGGGGTCTGGCCACAGACACTGCACCTCTCACTACAGCCCTCAGCCACCTTATTTTGCCTGCATTTGGGAAAGCCCTTAAGCATGTGCTTGAGTTTAAACACCTGGAAAACTGCATTATGTTTCCCTGAACCAGGGTCTCCATAGAAGAGTGCTGTGTGGGGCAAGCTGCCGCCTGACCTCCATGGCAGGAAGGGCTTTGAAACTGCCCTTGCTGTCAGCTGTAGGCTTGAAGTCTCACCCAAGCTATAATGTGCTTGCTGGTTAATATGATGTAATTAGCATTAGCAGAAATGAAATGTATTAATATCAAAGCAGCTAAATGCCCACCTGAGTCTCCATTATTCACAACTGGAGCAAAATTCCTGGCCACTACATAAAATGTAAAAGAAAGATGCCAGACCTAAGAGATTCAGTCACTAGCTTTTCTTAATATAACTCCCATTTCAGCAAGCTGTATTTGTTTTTTCTATGTCCATTATGTCCATTGGAAAATAATTGTTATTCATTGCTATTATTCATTGATTAGCAGGGAACAACTTTTTTTTTTTTTTTTTTTTAAGGAGTTTCTGATATCAGCCTGCAGCCAATTCTTATGCGCAAGGTATGACTTCATCAGCCCAAGACCCATTTGTCTACTCTTGTGGGTTTTTGTTTGCTTGTTTTTTCCCCAGGCACAGAGATGTTGGAAATGAAACAACACGGCATTCCTTCATTAACAGCACCTTTTTTTTTTTTTTTTTTTTTTTTGCCATATCAAAGGCAAGCAAACATGAGTGACATTTATTTTAAAATGAGAAACATAGGAAATAAGAAAGCAAACAAAGCAGCATAGGTTTGGGATGTTTATTTTGTGGGAGGAAGGGAAAGTATCTTTCTATCCTTACACATTTCAAGGCCTATTTACAGATGTAGTTGAAATATTTGCTGTTCCTGGAAGGCAGGACTCTAATACTGACATATTTTCAGGATAATCTTCAGAAATTATCTACACAAAGAGCAACAATTTGGGATATGCAATTTCCCATTATAGAAAAAATAATTTGATAGTACAGAAAGGAATGTAATTCTTCCTTCTAATGGTCAGGGAGGGAAGGGAAAGAAAGAAGGGAAAAGGAAAGAAGTACAGAAAATACTGTCACACAGGTGTTTGCTTATATCTTCATTGGGACTAACTGAGGAAGATGGAAGCCTCATTCAGCTTTTTCCCTGGGAGGGATACTCTAGTAATTGAGTATGTGCTAATTAAGTGCTAATATGTCTAACTAAGTGTTAATATCTCTACTTATCAAGAAGGGTGGAAGGGAGAGAAATCAGGTTAATTTTTACTTTAATTTGGTTTACTAATTTCTTTTATTGTAGTACCTTACTGTCAGACTCCAAAATTACTCGAATGCTAGATATAGCAAACATCTGCACTGCCAGATTCAGTCCTGTGGCAGGGAGCAACAGCAGCTACGCCTGCCTCCGGAGCTCCACGGTGATCTCTTGGTTTTCTGCAGAAGGCAGTAGCTGGATTTGTTCTTTTTCTAGAAACCTTTTTTTTTTTTTTTTTTAATCAGGTACCTTTTGAGGAAACAAATGATTGAGCCTTTAAATTAGGTGAAGAGCTAGAGGTGCTGCTTTTAAGTGCATCAGCCTGCCTGCCTTAAAGTAAAAAAAAAAAAAAAAAAAAAAAAAGCAGCATCTCATTCTCTGATTCCCTTGTTGTTTTGCTTATTGTAACATGGCAAAAATTATCCAGTGTTGTGTTGACTTTAAAGCATCCTGCAAACTATTGTAAGATTTTTCTATACATTATTCTCTTGAGCTTTGAAGGAAAAAGGAGAAAAAAAAATCTCAGTTTTTAACAACAAAAATGTTACTTCATCATTATGTGTATTTATTTAAATCATCTAAACAGACACACACACAAGTAGCACAACATATGCTCATGAATGATAAGGTAATGTGCTATTAGGAAGAGAAGTATGGTACAAGCTGATGGATTTTTTCCCCACAGAAAGGGGTATTTGCTTGAGCACCTTGGTACAGACTCAGCCCAAAGGGGGTGTCCTGAACCCTTGAGAAGGAAAATTTGAGAAGTAGTTTAGATTATTATATGGTCTTAGCTGTCTGATATACTGGAAGCATTCTTTTCAAACTCCAGTTAAGACAGAGGTGCAAAATGTGTTAAAAAATATTTTTTAAAAAAAGTGTACATAGCGTGTGCATATGATGCATGTTTATATATATGCATAAATGTGGCATTCCAAAATTCAAAAAAATATTTTCTAATATGCAACTTACTCCTTTGTTTCACTCTTATATAACATTTTAAATAGTCCTGAGTGCTTTTTTATTGAGAAATTATTATCTTGATATGGTTGTCATGCTTGCCATGCTGTAAACAGACCTCCAAAAGTGAATAGAGCGGCCTGAGGGTAAATGAAATGCCTTCTCTTCCATTTGTAGCACATGGGTCCTAAAGATTTCAGCCAGAAACCTGGTGCTTCCTCTCTGCGGCCAGGGGGAGCAGGTGCGTGGGTGAGGTGAGAGGAGATGTGTGGCCAGGCCTCAGCTGTCCCAGGTCTGAGCAGAATCTCTTAACATAAACTGTTATTGATCTGCGAACGCGCCTCAGCCTCGGAGACGCGTAGTAAGCAGTTGGGGAATGACCTGCTGTCTGCCCATAGTAGGTTACTTCATTTTCAGAGCAGTTTTAAAGGTCACAGCAAAGTACAGAGCCGCACACATACACTGAAAATCCTTTGCATTTCATTCTATCCTCCTTCTCTGCTCCTTGGCTATCATTTCTCTTCTGTGATAAGCACATCGACAGCAGAAGCCACACGTTTCTGCACAGAGGATTAACCATTATTTTTTCCCGAAAGCTTCCTTATAATAATCCACATGCAACAGGAAGAGAAACCTTTGGATTTCAGTAACAGACTATTTGTATAATGGAATCAATATCCATTTCCAAGATACATTTGTCTGGTTTATTGATCCTGCACCACTGGCTCTTCTTTTGCTTTGATCTTTCAGTTGCATGCTTGTCTAAGAGACTTTAGATAAAAACTTCAGTATATCAGATTATATTGAATAGGCTTTAAAGAGGTTAACAAAAAATTTGAAAAGATTTATCTACAAATATATGTCTATATAGACATGTATATACACCCAGCTTTAAACATTTAAGATGTTTAGAATTACACAGCCAACCTGCTTAACTGGCATGAACAATCCAATTCAGTGTTGAAGGCAAAAGGTGAGCATGCTTGCACTTAAGTGTAGCAAAGATGAATAAATCATTGGAAGGATAGGGATGGATATGGATTTCTGTAATTTTCTACGCTTCCTGGCTAGGAATAATGTTTTGAAACCTTTTTTTTTTTTTGAAACCTTTTTTTAATCTGTCCTCAGTAAGCTATACCTCATAGATAGGGGAAGAAAAACATAATTTCCATAATTTTACCAAATGAAGCTAATATAATGTTTTAATATTACAATAATCTGTAAATATATATATAGCTTATATTCTGTCTAATGGCATTTATGACTAACAAATCCATGTCTTCACTATAAAAACAAAATATAACATAAACATCTACTACAAAGGGTAAAATCTACTCTAAAGCAACAAAGCAAATTGCATGTACATTCGAAGACATCCAGACATCTATGAGAAATCTGAGCTTGCACACTTGCTATACACAGCTTTTTATTTTAAATGTACATCACTCTTCCTCTGCTTCCGTGTAGATACATAACATATAAACTGAAGTTTCAGTGCTAGACAAATGGAAAGAGAAACTTAAGAAATAAGAAATATTATTTTCTGACAGAAATAAAGACAACAGAATAAGCCTTATCTTTAGATAAGCTGAGAAGCGAGAATTTGTTAGCAAAAGTTTTTTTTTTTTGTGAAATCTGGCCTCATACATTTCTTCTCTTTAATTAGGAAACTTGCTGTGAATTCCCAACATGTGTTTGCTATTTAGAAATTTGTCTTGCTCTCCTCAAATGGCTGTCAAACGGTCTGGCTTTCATGGGATCTTCCTCTCAGTGAACTAGTGTTCACTTTTGGAAGATTTTTTTAACCAAACCTTGTAATTTGTGGAGTAATGATCCTTACTAGAGCTGAGACTAGTGTCAGCGTTGTTCTGGATAGGGCAACATTTCAAGGAATTAGAAGTGTAAGTAGTACGAGATGCTTCCTCAGTTCACAGCCCAACTAGCCTCATAGAAGAGCTCAAATTGCATTTTTGCTGTCATTTGTAACCTTCCTAGTTTTTCGCTTATGCAGGGTAGGTGAACTTTGTGTCTTTTGTTCTGTGTCTACCTCTAATTCCACGTGAGCTAACATCACTTCCTGCACATTCTTTCAGAGAAAACAGCTACCACAAGTCTCCTCTGTAGCCTTGGGCCTCAGAGTGCACCCAGATGCCTATGCTTTAACATTGTTAATAAACTTTCATTTTGTTTTATGGAGGGTGGGAAGACATTACTTTTGAAATGTTTCTCTGTTAAGTTCATACATTTCCACCATCAGTGTTAAAACAAATCCTCTGCTTTGAAGCAAGTCTATCTTCAGAAACGCTGTATCTACTAAATCATTAGCAATTCAGTGAATACTACACTTCAGCGAAACATTCTTTAAGTTACAATATAACAGTTGCTAGTGCAAATGCTTGCAGTTATGATACACTTTTTTTTTCCAAAAGGTTGAAAAGGCACCTCACACTACATTCTGTAATACAGACATTACTAAAGAACTGTATTAACTCAAAAGACCTATGAGTTTATATTCCTGTGTTCACCCGTCTCACAAGCCTGACCCATGATCGTGACAAAAATGTTAATTTTTGACATTTCAAATACATGTAAAGGCATCCTAACTATAATTTCATGCATCTTCTGCATTTTCACTTCTCTGTGGTAAAAATTGCAAAACTTCTTTGTAAGGATAGAAAAACATGGATTTTTTTAATAGATATGCTGTATGTTTTCAATTATCATATCAGTCTAACAGTAAACAAAATTAGGCAGGTAAAAAAAAATTGAATAAAATAGAACTTTAGCTATATTTCTGTTTTTCTGAAAAGCTTGTCATGTTATAAATTGTGTTAATGCAAATTAAAATGGAGTGTGTGATACATAAAGAAATCTCAAAACTTGCTTGCTTGTCTTCTGCTACCCTGCCTTCTTCTGTGCTGAGCTGGGTTATGAGAATGTACTGCTCTAAATAGATCTTTTTCATTAGCGAAGCAACAAATATCCCGTTACAGAAATTCTTCAGCAGGAAGCTGCTGGAATTTCTCCATCAGTGGACCAAGCAAAAAGGCACAACATAAAAAGCCAGTCACATTGAGTACAGTGCCTGGAGAGACACTGAGAAAAGTTACTGTTGTAATAGTAATGACACTAGGACATGCTGCATTTTCCTAATAATACCTAGGGCCTATAAATGGCACAGGTTAAACTTGTAGTAAAACAAGATTTTTTTTGCCTATACTGTGTTTAAGATCCAATTATATTTGACTCTGGTACTTGATTACTTTCCTGCTTCTAGATAAAAGATGTGGCAATTTTTCTGAAATAATTAGAAACAGTCACCAACACAATCCCAGGGGTGTGATCAGTGTTGCCGTGCTGCCCTCTGCTCTGCAAGGAGAACACAGTCGCATCCAGAGGAAACAGTATATATGTCGTGATTCTTAATAGCTATTATTGCTTTCTTACAGTGTATGCAGGGCAGTGCATAGCTTCTGGAAGTCCTCCAAATATTTCAAGCTTCAGGACAAAAGAATATTAGATTTTTAACTGAGTCTATTTTCTGTATTATTGTCCAGAAGCTCCCCCCCCCAAAAAAAAAAGGAATGAAAACAAAAACAAAAAAAATTCCTTACAGAAGTTCTCATTTACTCAATTCTAAAGAAAGCTTTGATACCAATAACTGTGTATTTGGTTAGAAAATTTTGGTAGCAAAGTCTAAACTTCCCATCTTAATGTGTTTTTGTTTGTTTGTTTGACTGATCAATTGCTTTAATAAGTTAAAGACTGCTGTGATATTTGAACAGGTTTTTCTTTCTATGAGTTTTCTGATGATTTCTGCTGACTTCTAGTTGTCAATATTTTTCACAGAATCACAGAATCACAGAATGCTTAAGGTTGGAAGGGACCTCTAGAGACCATCTAGTCCAACCCCCCTGCACACGCAGTGTCACCTACAGCAGGTGGCTCAGGGCTGCGTCCAAGCGGGTTTGGAAGATCTCCAGGGAAGGAGAATCCACAACCTCCCTGGGCAGCCTGTTCCAGGGCTCTGTCACCCTCACTGTCAGGAAATTTTTCCTAAAGTTCTTGTGGAACTTCTGGTGCTTCCGTTTGTGGTCATTTCCTCTTGTCCTATCACTGACCACCACCTCCTCACTGCCTCCCTTGAGGTGTTTATATAGACACTGATGAGATCCCCTCTCAGCCTTCTCATCTTCAGGATGAACAGGCCCAGCTCTCTCAGCCTTTTTCTGACCCTTTCTGGAATAACTCATGGATTACCTAGGGCAGTTTGGCCAATCCAGCTTGATTTCTCCCAATTTAAATTAAACTGCTCTCTACCCTACTCTCTGAGAACCTAGGTCTTGGGGGGGGGGGGTTGTTATTGCTTTTCTCAGGACATAGTCATTGATTTTTCTCCTGTAGGCTACTGAATTCTGCAGATTACTAAATTCATGGGGATCATCTCATTGGCTTTTCTTCTCAGAGACAAGAAAAAGTTACTCAGAACAGTCAGCTTTTCTATAGCAATATGCTATTATGTGGAAAACAAACATTGTCTAAAATCCTAACTTGAAAAAACAACAGCTTTGAATACATGCCTTACTTATTTGTTAATCATTCACCATTTGGAAGCTCCCCCAGAAAGCTCCAAAGAATAGATTTCGTTTCATTACTGTCTCATGCCTGTGAATTCTCTGATGGCATCTTCCACTAAGGTCAGGGCAGTACTCATAAAAGTCCACATGCTTATTCTTAAATAATTTGTATATGATGTTGCAGAATAACTTGTGACTAGTGCTTCAGTACTTCAGTTTCATTACCCCTCAGCAGATTCCACACTGCCTTTGATTAATGCAAGAAAATAAGGTTACATACAGCATTTACAAAATTAACTTACTCTTGAAATATCCTTAATATGTGACACCAACTGCTTTTTTTTCCCGTGTTTTAGTTCATTACAACATAAAATTTATATGCCTCTCAATACATGGCTTTATTTAGTGCTACACTGAGATTCATAAGCAGTTGCCACAGTTCATTTTATTGCAGTGGATAAAATGATTTCAAAATGCTAATACTTTTCACACTATATTCTCTACAATATTTTCTGGATCCTCCTGGGTGTAAGGCTGTACATGAATTTAAGTCTGTCATCATTACCTGTCCCCAAAGTATAGCTGCAGAAGATGTTTCTAGCCAGCAGTCTGATTTTGCCAAGGACCTAAAGGAACTGACAAACTGAAATGAGATTTCCTACTGGCCTTCTATCAATCAGGGGATGACATTTGCATCCCATGAGCAAGTTATTGTAGACCATCTGGATAAAATCTGCATAGAAATCAGATATTTTTAAAGCAATTTGAGGTGTTGTACTACTCATAATAAAATACAGTGCAAAAGAAATAGTAGGAATAACAACATCTCTATATGTCAATTTTATCCATATGTGTGGTGTTTTAAAGTTGTCATGCAAAACACTGCAATGCGTTTCTAATGAGGAGTGATGCTAAACTTTGTTACAGTGCTCTGATAAACACATCACAAGCTTAACAAAGAGAAAAAAAAAAAAAAAAAGTTGAGTGTGAGTGGAGACCATCTGGTCAGATCACACTGATCCTTCACATAGACCCTGAAAATAGTGCTGAGATGCTAGTAGCAATAATAGCAATACTATTATCTACCCACATAGATGGAAAATAAAATAAAGATTTGATACAGGAATGAAGGACTGGCGATACAGCATGGCTTCTTTTGGTATAGGAATTTCCAATAAATTACCGGCTGTGCAAATGGTCTCATGAAATAAGTGTTTTTGACCATAAAAAACAGTTCGTTGATATATTAACAAGGACACAGTGCCCAAATGCATTAATCCCAGAATGGCAAGAACAAAACTGCACATATTTGTGTGCATATCTTTGTGTGCATATCTTTGAGGTATTCTCAGTTGTGAAGAGTGTTGTTAAAATACATTTCAGGTTGCCAAAAGAACTGACATCTCATTCATCTAAGCATTGTCTTTGAAAATTCAGGACCAATAAGGAAGTTAATTTAATAATGGTACTGTCTTAAGAAAGGGAAAAAGGTAGTTTAGGAGTTATAGATGATTTAATCAGATTAATTTTGCTCTCTAGAAAAATCCTGGAATAAACAAGTGACTTGTGAACATTGAGAAGAAAACCAATGAAATGAGTAATGTTCAGCCTGGACAAGAAGAAGGCAAATCACATCGGGTAAATCTCATAAGCAATATGTGGAAAAGCTGTTTAGAGGAAAACAGTAGTAGGGATGCAAGGACTGAACAAACCACCCTAAGAGTATCAATGGCTCAGTGTCAGAATAAGGGTGTAAAAGTGAGATGCTGCAGAGGTTAATAATTCATTAGTTAAATATTAAATAATAACCAGGATGAAAAAGTAGAGTTTGTACTAATTATATTTGTAGATGTTTTAAGCTTGAAGAGACTGTCAGAAGACATGAGTAGAATTTAATATGATATTGTCAAATTGGAGAGTATTTAAAAGAAATTGGATAAAATTCAAGTAAGTGCAAGATGCTATATTTTAACAAGAATAGTTGGTGATGCAGAGGAGGTAAAAACTCACTGAATATTATAGGACATCCTGGGTGTAATAGTGAATCATATTTAACCCTGCAATATTGCATGTGCTAAGCAGTAGACAAATCCCATAGGGTGATGTATAAACAGGAGAACACCCATAGGACAATAAATAAACCTTTTAACCTTTTTAGATTTGGTAAGATCTTACCCAGAACACATTGTCCATATTCAACTTTCAAGACAGGTATTCCTTCAAAACAGACAGGGACCATTTAGAAAATCCAGAGAAAAACAATTATCAGAAGTTCAGAAAATCTGTCAACATGAGGATATGAGGATAAAGGCACTAGAATTGCGTAATCTGAAGAGGAGAGTTAGGACAAATCTTTAAATATCTAAGGTGTGTCCATGGGGGAGAATCATAGCTAACTACTGAAAGATTTTTCTGGGGAAGGTCTAGCATCTCCTTAGAAGGGGATTTTGAACACAGGCCTGTGATTTTAGTCTAATCATTTAAACTGGTGCAATGGTGAAATTTCAACTTTCTTGCATGACTAAATTCTTACACAAGGAGTACAAATAGATATTTCAATCTGAACAGTTTATGCAGAAGAGGAGCAGTTCTTACAGTCAAGTCCTAAGCCTGACAATTGTAAGAAAACTTCTTATTCTGCAACCATGCACTTCTGTTTGGAGACAGGATTTCAATCTTGGATGCCAAGCAATAAAGCTTGACTGTGGGGAAAAATAAGATAAGAAAACTTCACTGAAAGGATTAAAGTTATTCTTTAGATGATTTATGATTTATGATTTATTATGATTTATGATTCAGATGTGTTAAAAGAATGTAAATTTTAGAAAAAAAGCTGAGGTACTAAAGGATTAAGTTTGAGCAGCAAGAAATGCAGCAGCTATATGCTATGCAAATACATAATGTTCCATGTGATTAAAACAATTTGATACAATTCTATGTGAAAAATATACATAGGCTTAAAGCTCAAAGTCAGATAGTTGGTGCTCCAAGAATCTTCTGTAAAGCCAAACAGAACAAAAGAGCCTAGCAAAGAGTGATATATTCAAAGATGACTATTTATTACTCATGCATACTCGAGATGAGGGGAAGTAAGTAAAAAGGAAAATAACACAGTGAGGGAAGTCAAACTGGTAATGACCCAAAGGGGAACAATAGGAAAATTCTGAATATATCAAACAGGTAAAATACCTTCAAGATGAATTTTCCCAGAATGAATGATAGGAAACACAATTAAGGATAATTGGATGACATGGTAATTTTAGCTTGCAAGACATCATATATCAAAACATACTTAGCAAAAAGAAAGTGCTGGATGAATTCCTGTGATGATAACCCCTGGCTGTTTCTTCCTTCTCTCTTGATATTCTGTCTGAAGATCTCTGTAACTTTTATTTGGCTTAGCAAAGTCTTGAGCAGCAGATTTTTCTGACCTACTTTCACTAAACTGTACTGAATATCTTTCAAAATGTTATCACTTAGATTAGACACATCTTTGTAAAAGGAAGAAATGCATGTTCAACACAAGTCTTTTAGCAATAGTTTCCTATTATTTTGGGAATATTTTTAATTAAAATTTTGTTTTGACCATGTAAAGCTTTGGTATCTTTAACTTTTTCAGAGGTTGAAGGTAACAACAGAGTATTGCCTCTGAAAGTTCCATGGCATTAGATGGCACTGTAATCATATGGCTTATGTCCTGTCCGTCTGACTGAAATAACCGGAACTCCTCATCATGCTTTCCAGTCATGTACCAGGCATGGAGATAATTGACAGACAATTCTCTTAGTGTTTTAAGTAGATTTTATAAGCCCATATGAATAAAAATAAGAAAAAAGAATAAAAAGAAATCCGATAAAACCAGTGACCAAGTTTTAAGTCAGGTTTAAAACAGTAAAAAGAGGAAATGTCAAATTTGCATTCTGCCACATGTGGCACAATAAAATCTTGACATCAGTTTCTCAAGAAACATCAGGACACCTCCATTTTGTCTAAATCTGTCTCAGAGACTTTGTCAGAAGTTTTGGGAGATATTACTCCAAACAAATCAGATTACTTACACTATTACAGAACTGATATTTGAAATTTATCTGACTGGGATTGGAAAAACAATTCGTATTGAGGGTGCAAGACATTTAAAATAATGTAGGCAGGAGTAGGAATACTTGAAATGCATGAAGCTAATATGAGCACATTTCTCCAGTATGCTTTTTGTTTCTTTCTGTCAGGTGCCATTTTGGTTTAGGTGTCATTTTGATATAAATGAGGCCTTGATTTTATTAACTGCCAATTGATGTTTTATGATGAGTATTTCTTCTTTGTTTATTCTTATACCATTATTCTTGCTAAAGGAAAGCTGTTTTCAGGTATCTCCTTATACATTTTCAGTGACAATTTTTTTTTTTTTTCACAAAAACTTTATATTAAAATTGTAATTATAACAACAAACATTTTCAGGTCTCATTTTAATGAATTCAGCTTGTGGCTTGACCCTGTTCGTAACACTAATTTGGTAAATAGTTAAATATTCATGCAAAGTAGCTATTATACAAGTTGCCCTGTTTCAATGTATGTATCACCAGCAAGAGTTTTATGTAAAAAGTTATATTCAAATAACTTTATAGGCAAAATCAAAACCTACTAGGAGTGAGGAGTTTCTTTGCTCTTCATGTGAAGCATTCAATACTCAGCCACAGGAATGGCACGAGGCATTCAGGATAAAGTCAAATATTGGTGGAATGTTAATATTTGAATTGTTGGTTATAAAATGTATTTTAAAGAAGTCTTCACATACTTCGTGTTCTTTCCCTCCATGTGCATTTTTCCATTTTGATTTAGTTGCTCATAGCCAACAAACAGCAGGGAATAATAAGAGGTGGTAATAAGCATCCTTTGCTTGTGCTGCCATTCAAAAAGGCATAATCTTCAAGTTACTACAGTTATTAGTGTTAGCCTATGGTGCTAGTGTTAGCACAAATTAGCCTAAAACCTGTGTTTAGCAGGCATGGTGGTGATTGGTTTACAGTTGGACTTGGTGATCTTGAAAGTCTTTTCCAACTATAAGGATTCTGTGATTCTATGATTTACTGAATACACGGAAAGGCAGTCTTAAGAATGGCTTTAGGAAGTATTTCTTTGGTATCCAGAGGAATCACCGTTCATATACTTCAATTTCTGTGATGGACTATCTTGAATATATTTGAGAAACTTGATATTATTAATGCTTCTCTTCTTAGCTTTTTTGTTTTTGAGCTGTTGTAAGACACTGGTTGAAAAAATTCCACTTACTTTGGACTTGATGGAATTTTAGTCATAATTCAGTGGACCTCTTTACACCTCTAACTAAGTAAGTCTATATCTTATTACTGCAACACTGTGAAATAATGGCCGGCCTAATAATTCTGCATTTGTTCAGCAAGGAACATTTTGTGCACTTATAAAATCTTTAAAGCCAGATGACTTTAGATCATTCCCTGATGAAAAATATGAAATGACACCCTCCCCACTCTACCCTTGTGCACATGTGTATATGAAAACAGGAATGTAAGTCTGAATTTTTGCTTTGTAGTCATAACTGATTATTTGGGGAAAAAAAACAAGGGGAAAAATATCACATCTGTGCCTCCAAAGAGCTTTCTACCCCATTAAGTTAGGGGTTAATTTGGCAGTAAGAATAACTGGCTGATAGAGTTAAAAGCTCCTAGGAATGGAGCTGTTGCCTATGGAAACAGATTCTGCTACCAGGGACTAATTCACTTCAGAAATTTCCTGCCCTCATCTGCTCATTTTCCCCATCACCTTCTTTATAGGTCTTGGTATCTTTAGTTGTTCCAGGTAGCAAATTACAGAGTGTACCAAATTTATTTTTTGAAATCTCTTTTTAATGATTGGAATATATTTCTTTTGAAAATATTAAAAGAGAAAGCCATGCTACCTCTTTCCCTATTTTTATTTCATGTAAAGCAGGACTAAATTTTGCTGTCAAATTGAAGTCATTTTGCACTAGATGTATTCCCTGATTCACTAGATTAATTTTATCAACATCACTTTGCATTGAATATATCACTTAGGTCAAAATGTAAAAAAGAAATGGTTTCATCATGTAAGCTTTAAACATTTCAATTAACAATCTCTGAGACCCTCAAGAAAGACATCAGAATCAGGAAGATGAGTAGAGCTCTCTAGAGATGTGTTCTTATTCAAATGAAGAAATAAAGGCACTAATATACAGTATTAAATAATTCTTTTGCATGGCACTTTGTATTCTGTTTTATGTTAATGAAGTTGAAGTAGAATTATATGAACATGGCTGAGTCTTCAGGAGATGTGTGGAGAGCAGTTATCAGGTCTCCTGGCAGTGTTAGATGTTTTTAATGTTGTTCTTCATGCCTAGATTCTACTGATCCTGTGGGAATTACTGCTTTATTTCTACTTAAGAAAAGTTTCCATCCTCAAGCATATGGGTAGGTTCAGAAATGCCTATGATTCATAAGAATGTTCTTGTTCGCCTTTGTATGTGTCCACATTAAATGCATCGTTTTTGTAGAAAAATCCTAAAAATCCAAAGGTCCTCAAGATCCTTAAATATTAATGATTGAAAACCATATATATATTCCTGTAATCTTATTTCTATATTCCTAAAGTTTTTAATTTTTTAATTTTTAAATGCATAAAAAAAAGTTATTCTGAAATGTTTAGGTTAACTTCTTATCCCTGTCATTTTAGAAAAGTTGCTGGTCTCATTTTTTGAGCAATGTTTGCTCTTTATTTTACTGTGAAAATAGCGATTCTCGAATAAATAGATAAATAATAAGGATGGACAGTTTGCTGAACATCTGCCAATAATCTGATTGCTAACAAGGAACCAAGTATCGCTTGAGGAAAATGTGCTTCAAAAGACATATATTTGAATTAAATTTGTCTGGAGAGTTTGCTGAGGAAGATAAAATCTGTCTGCTCTATAAATGGGCCTATGACAGTCCTCATTTTAAAATACTTTTCTCTAAGTGAATTGTGCATAGAAGGAGGAGTTTGTTTTATATATATATAATCTGTCACCCTAAAGGTAACAGGTAACCATGAAGTTTATTCATGAAGGTCTAACTCATATATGAGAAAGGATGTGAACAGGCAGCCTTCCCTCCTAATATGGTAAAAGTTGTTCTTATTTTTAAATTCCATCTTCCGGAGCTATACGGAAATATTTATGCTAAGGAACTACCAAATGCACATGAAGAGGCTTCATTTGTATGCTACTTGTCATTTAGGCCAGGTTCTTGAAAGTGCTTAAATGCCTAAATATTGTGTGTACCAAATGTAGCAATCTTAGCCCCTCTACTATTGGCAACGGTGGAGACTTGAAAATTTGCTCAGCACCTTATGCTTTGCACAAAGACCCTGCAAAGGATCCTTCACATAGCTAGTCCCACCTACTGCAACTGATAATTGTTCTGGTGCACTGTAATGCCTGCCATCTCAGCTTCTGAGTAAAAAGTAGATGCAGCTGCCACTATTGCAAAGAAGACATTAGTAAATTTAGCTTGTCTATCTCCTTTTCTAAAATAGATGAGTATTAAAAACACTCTATAGGAAGTGAAAGACTGGCTGAATTCCTTCACATGCATGAGTGGGAACACCACAGAAAATATATTAGCAGGTTTATATAATCAATAACTTCCATAAACCTTGTACCGTGATATATGACTGAATATAAATGAGACTAGATATTCTTTTAGATGTACAAAAGTTTACCTTTCTTCCCACTCCAGATATTACCCTAGACCAATCAAAGCCAAAATATACTTGTAAATGTATAATTCATCTTTGAATTGTCAGTGCACGCCGACAAGCAAAATTAATAAGAAGATCATCCTGTCCCTGAAATAAAAGGAAATATGTGTCTCAAAATACTAGAAACTTGAAGCATCTAAAACTTGCAACACAAGCATATATGCACAAAACAGTTTTCCCATATATTGTTATATCAAATATAGGATATGCTTCTTCTCCAGCTGCAGATATGTGAATATGACTACTTTAACTATGAAATTCCATATTCTTGGGATTTATTTATGTCATTCATGATAGAATTCTCTGGCTTTTACTACTCAGGACTTCACTTGGTATTTTCAAAAAAAAAAATCATTTTTTTTCAAGCAACTTTCAAATGTATCAATTTAATCATGTATTACAAATGTATTCCCATGCTTGGAGAACAAGATTTGATGAACTGTTTAGTTTGCCTAAACAGCAATTTTCCCCTGAAGAATAGAAAAGGACATGTCTCAGATTGAAAAGAGACTTCCGTTCAGTCAGGCTCAGTATGTGCTTTCGATATGTTAACCATAATAAAAACTTCATCAGAAAAAAGTAGTAATGCAGATTGAGTAAGGGGTGAAAATCCTCTGTGTTGGCTTGCTTGTGATAAGTATTTAGAAATGCTATTGTGTATGTTTGACCAAACCTATGCATCCAGTTTAGTTATTTTTCTTTGAAAGTGTACTTGAGCAATGAAACGGCAATAAAGCTTGACTGAAATGATTGAGCTGTCTAACATCCCTTTTCACAAGGCTTATACTAGCGAGCCAAGAATCAAAGAGATTTCCATCTGTTTGCATCTTTCACAATATTTTCAGATGATGGTGCATAGTACAATTCATAGATGCTGGAAATTAGATCTGTAGTTTTTGAGCAAGCAAATGTTTCGATAGAAAGGACTCTGCTAATGTGTTTTTAACAGACTGTGGAATAAAAATGATCAAGAATTCTGTTTAATATCACAAAAGCTTGATCCCAGAAATGTGTCCAGAGCTATTTCATAAACTAAATATGCTTAGATATCATTTGGCTGCAATAGTGCATTAGGGCATCTGTTATTCCTTCTCACCTAAATATTATTTCCTTGCTTTCACAGATTGTGAAATTATTTTGTTTGAAATTATTATGAGCAATGTAAAACCATCAGATGATTCGTACCACCAGCATCAAACCTTTTCAAGACCTGAACTGCTGTTTGTTGCTATTGTAACTGGGTCTGTTAAAAATACACATACATATGCTAAAATTCTTTGTTCATTCAATAAATCTAAAACCTCCTTTTTCATACGAAATCTAAAGAGAGTTTATATGTGTATGCATGTATATATATATATACATATATATATATATATAAGGTTTTAGTTCCTGTAGATTCCTCACAAATGAAACCTGCAGGACCCATGTGTCTGACAGCTTTTAGCTTTTAGCATAGTGCTACCCTTGATTGAAAGACAGGCAAGACATCCAAGGTGCCTGGCATGGCCATTGAGGAGAACAATTCAGTGCCTCAGCTTCCACGTGGGTCAATATGATGGGGTCTGCTGAAGACACTGGCCTCTCAGTGGAAAGTGTGGGGAGCTCACCAATGCTTCAGGAGACTTATAGCCAGTAAAGGTGATGTTTTTCTATCTCAGGATTCAGCAGGAATACTCTGTGACAGAGCTTTCCAAAGCCTAGTTGCAGACAGGGAAATGAAGACATGTAGGAGCGGGAGTCACTTGACTTGCTACAGGACATTAATTGGGCTAGCGCTAGGGCCTAGGTGAGGGTGGCGGAGCCCTCAGGGGAGTCAGACTCCTTCCCTTCCAGCAGTGCCATGGTGGGCCAAGGGGTCAGGGTGCCTACAAAGGTGTCCCTGCCCCAACGATGGGCCCATTCCACCTAACTGCTGCTTAACTCTACTTTTACATCATTACATTTTTCAGATTTACATAGAATGGGATGACTTGGCTTCAGAGACAGCGCAAGGCAGTCAAAGCTGACTAAGATGAAGTGTTAAAATAACAGCTGAATGGATGAGAGTATTTTCTGCATCCATTTGAATCTTAACCTCACAAAAACTTTACCTCTTAGAGAGTCTAAATTGGCTTTAATAAGTGTGCTGTAATTTTGATGATATATAATCAAAGAGCTAACAAAATCTAGTAATCACAGAATTTGTACTGACTGGGAAGCAAAATGCCATAGGAGATAATGTTAAGATTTGTTCTAACATCATATATATTGATACAGGAGAGGTATGAATAACACATTAACTGGATTTGGATACAGAATGCTAAGTAGATTCAGATGCTTCTGAGAAGCCATAAAGGAATTTAACCATATGTAAACTGCTGGAAAAGTCATTGCAGAGTTACCTTGCAGAGTTGCAAAGGCAGGATAACAGAGCGATCAAGAGCACTTGGTCTGGAGGACAAACCAGCTTACTGGGCAGGTCCCTTCTTTGCACTCTCATTGCAGATTGCAGGTTGGGCCTCCATTACCAGATATGGTCAAGAAATAACTAATAATCCAAATGCATGTTCTGATAAAAGGAAAACTTCCCTTTTAAGCCTTCTTGGCTGTCCCTTTATCATTGTCTCTTCCAGCTTATGAAACAAAGTGAAGCGCTGAGGTAGAGGAGCGTTCAGTGATTCCTACAATGCTTTGTGTTAAAATGAGTTGCTCTACTGCTTTACTCTAGTGGTTTTAACATAGCCTGGCCACTGTTAAGACAAGCTCATTCAAGTATACAGATACTAAAAATCACAAGCAGTATGATCAAAGAGATCATCCTTTAAGAAAGAGAATTTCTCCACGGCATTTTACATAAAAGTGCAGGCAACAGCTTGCTGTTGCGTGTATGTAGCAGTCAAAGGGACTTAATATTTCGTGCTGCTTTTCCACTAGAACTGAGATGATATCCATCACCTTTCATTCTTCAGAGAATGTCTGTCATTAAGCAGTATTGTGATGGTGCTTTGCAGTTTAAATTTGTAGGCTGAGTTAACGGATATAAATATACTCAGCCTTTTCACATTTTATTCACTTTTATTCTCACTTCTGTAGTATTTTACTGCCATGTCTATTGTCTTGCCTTTTTCATTATTACTTTTTTACAAGGCTGCTAAAATACTGAAAGTATGCTTAACCGTGATTTCCCTCTGATACAGAAAAATTCTACAGCTTCTCGGCAACAAGGGGGATACACTAATTTCCCATGCCATGACAGAGACCCTTTTAAAGATTGGAGACTTTTTCGACCCTAGTGCTAAGCAGATATATGTTAACTTAAAAATATTCTAATCAATATACATCAGGCTGCAAAGCTTCAAAGCTTTTGTTTCTGTGTTAAAGAAATGAGTAATATAACTTTTTTCCTTGCATTACACAAAGAAATAAACAGTACTTATAAACAGTATGCATTACAGTATATAATAAAGTTCAAACAATATATTTCATGAACTCTTTCAAAAAAAAAGAGCAAGTTAAATAAAAATGGCAAAAATAAAATTAAGAATACTAAATATATGTAGCATCCATCAGAAATACTATTTTAGAAAGAAAGATAACAGTGGTGAATAAATCTTAAAGGGTATTCAGTGAAGCATGACAACATTTCAGGCATAGAAATAGGTTTTAGGGAAGGGCAGAGGATTTTCTACCCATATCTCTTTGAATCTCGTGCTTTTTTCTGTTGGTCCTCAAGCTTTTTTTCAGCTCTATTTTTCTTTTATTATTTCTTTTTTGATCTTACCAAAGTGCGGAGATGGGAAGAGAACCGATCTCTACAGAAGTGATTCATTGCTTCTGCAGCATCTGGAACATGGAAGGGAAGTCGTCATTGCTAGGTTGGGATGGGATTGCCACATTTATTAAGGAGGCCCTGATCTTTTTTCTTTTTTTTTGGCTTTGGGTAGACCTTCGGCATGACTTGCCTGAGACTTAGACACAGAGGAAAGTTTTCGCATTTCACCTGACTCCCAGACCAATGAACAGATAATGTTATCTTAGGATAAGATTACATAAGAGATTGCAAAAGATAAGATTGCATATTTACATATTTAGTGTAATCTTTTGTAAGTCACATAAATTTTATCCTGCTCTAGTTTTCCATCTATACATTGAGGAAGATTATGATATTTCTAAACCATTTTGAAAACAAAAATTGACTGGAATTCTTCAGATGTTCTTTATTTCTGCTTCTCATCCAAGATGAGATGCATTCAAGAATTTTTGCATGAAAATGTGGATGTTATAGAAGAAACTAGAGAATCTATTTCCAGAGCATCATTTCTCCAGATCATCATTTTTATTTGTTCTTAAATTCCTGTCTCTTTCCTATTGAAGGAGGTTCCTTTTCTTATGACATCTATGTGTACAAGAAACATCTACTATGTATTTGGCTTAATAGTGGAGATACATATATTTCTGAACAATTTTTAACAGTTGGGAAGTTGTTTATGGAGTTGAACCTTACCAGAATAAACTTTACGTGACAATGAAGTAAGCACAAAATATTTGCCAGAATCTCAAACCTCAATGAATTCCTTTGATTGTTTCAAGAAAGGACCACCTACGAGAAATGTAAACACCTTTTATAATCTTAAAACACCAATTTGAGAGCTCAAAAGTATATTTAATGGAGAAAAAGTGGAGCAAAAGAACTTTTTTTTTTTTTTTTAAATGTAAACACTTCAAGTCAAGTGAAGAACTCTATTGCGGTCCCTGTGGATATAAGGCTGAAGGGGCCATCAGAGGTCCAAGATCAAAATAATGGCAGTGGTTTGTTCATACATGTCATTGGAGACGTTTGCATGCTGCTGTCAAAAGGGGCAAAGGTGTCCCCCAAATGTTTTTCAGATTTCTTCCTCCTCACTTCCTTTGCAGTGTGCATTACATGGGTCCAAGATGACAGCCTGCATTAAGAACTAGGTCACAGGCACACCTGGCTGTCACATCACTGCAAAGTCCCAGTCAGTGCCCCAGCTCCAGCTCTCTGCAATGCCCAGCAAGACAAGACTCCCAGGCTGGGCACAGGTCAGCTTAGGGAGGCAAGTTTAATGCCTTACACCCATATTTAAGGCTAATCTAAGGGTATGGGTCTATGATGGCTTAAGGCAATCCAGATCAGTACTTCCCCACACACACCTTGACCTCACAGTGGTCCTTAAGACAACCCCCTGATAGCCTTTTCCAACAGAAAACTCTTTTCTGGGGTGGGTGAAGGTGGTAATCGAGCTTTCTGGCAGTTTCAGCTCTCTGAGCTGCTCCCTACAGCGTCAAGGGAGCACAGGGCCTACTCAATCAGCTTATGTTGTCATGAAATAGAATTCGTGGTCTCAACTATTTCAAGCGTTCCCTTGGGTCCTTTCTGGCTGCTTCACTGTGAATATTCCTGCCTCCCTGCCAAGCACATTTACACAACATTTCTGTTCTCAGTCTCACCAGCACTCACCTGCCACTTCACAAGTTGTCAAATGCCTACTCAGGCACTGCAAAAACAAATTATCATAATTAAATTTAAAGTCAGAGCAATTGTTCTCAGCACGTCCTAAACTTGAAGTGCACTGCTTCTGCTTGAGACCTGAAAAGTCTGGTGTGCCTGAACACTTCAGCTACATCAGTTGCTCTAATAAAAGATATTACTTCTCCCAATAAACTTTGCTCTACAATGGGAGCTTATATAAACTTTAAACATTTAAATCTCATCTCAGAAGAGGCTATTAGTAGATATCTGACAATAAACAAGCAGCTGCCACCCCATGACTCTACAGCAAGTAACAAAAACTGACACTTTGCTCTCTGCTAGGTGTGGCTTCCCAGCATACTCACACGGCCTTCTTTTTCTCCAGGAAAGACACCCAGTGCTGAAAAATGGCATTCATTGCTAGCACTGGTTTTGCTATGTACTTGAATTTCTCTACTTCAGCAAGATCATTTTACAAATGTAAGCATCAAATACATTCACCTGACAGTTCTGTCCTCCAGGTGAGAGATCAATACGAGCATACCTATAAAATTATCAGTATCTTAGTGGATGCCAATTTAAAAAATAGCATCTAGTAAAGAGCTCTGCCTTTGCTCTCACCTGACCATGAATGTCTTGTAAGCAATGTCTTCTCTGCAGGTCACACTTGATTTTTGCAACAGGGCACTGAGAACTGCTGGCATCATTTCAGTGCAAACATTACCCCTTTTTAAAGCGTTGCTTAGCTGCAGTAATGATTTTATTTTTAAGATTATCTTTTTGTAACCCATATGGAATGCTATCTCAGAACTGCAGAAGCAAATGCACAAAAATTTTGGATACGCTGAAGATAGCCAACAGTACTGTCAACCTGAACAGGTCATGATAGGTTATACTTTTATTTTTCCATGTAAATACATGCCTTAGAATATTGTTGTTTCTAGCAAAATGTCTATCTTATAGTATCCAAGATGTTTAACACTGTTAAATTTTCTTGTTGGGACCATAAAATTTTCAGACTTTTTTTTTTCTGTCAGCCTACATCCTACTTTAATTTTGAATGAAAAGTAATTGAGATAGATAGATTGGGATAGATGAGTGGACAGTGAGGTGGATTAGGAATTGGCTGGATGGCAGGGCTCAGAGGGTGGTGAGCAGTGGTGCAGAGTCGAGTTGGAGGCCTGTGGTTAGTGATGTCCCCCAGGGGTCAGTCCTTGGCCCAGTTCTGTTCAATTTATTCATTACCGACCTGGATGAAGGCACAGAGTGCAAGTTTGCTGATGATACGAAACTGGGAGGAGGAGCTGACAG
>VZSV01000037.1:1026239-1040643 GCA_013398735.1 Nothocercus julius
CCTGAGCCACCTGCTGTAGGTGACCCTGCGTGTGCAGGGGGGTTGGACTAGATGATCTCTAGAGGTCCCGTCCAACCTTAAGCATTCTGTGATTCTATGTATTGGCTAAGAATGTTCATTTTATTTCTTTTAGTGAATTTCTTTATCCTTTCTCTGGACATTTTGTGATGGTTCTTGTGAACACTCATGTGTTTGCATTCTATAAGTACGAATCTTTGTGATGAGATTTTCAAAATCATATGAACACATTGACAATGAATTTTAAAATTGCTTGCAAAAATGTCGGGAGTCCTTGATTGCTCATCCAAACAGGGAACAGAAACAGAATTCCAGGCTTGCCGAGGACACCAAACACTAATGGGGAGTGATGCAGTAAATACAAGAAAGCTAGAAAGTAGTGGAAGCTGAGCACTGACGGCAACTTAATTTATTTATAAGAGAAAATTCAAAGAAAAAAAGAATTGTTGCATTCAACAAATAATAACGTAAGTCATAAGACAGAAAAAAATCTACGTCAGGCTAGTTGTCTAATATAATAATTAGAATCTCAAGATTGAATTTGAAACAAAGTACATATTTCAGTGACTTCTTATTTTCAGAATTATTGAAGATTTAAACGTAACAGTGTAACAGGTTTTATCTTTTTGAAAATCAGCTTGCCAGCTTAGGTAGCAAATTACAGGACAAAGCCAAAATTGTTATCTGTGTGGATCCAGGAGGCTCAAGTCTAGTCTTCCTGCTGAGACAGGAAGTTTGGCTGCAGTTCTGTATGTTTTTGCTTGTAACTGCTGGCTGTTACAACTCTGTGTAAAATTTGTAAATAACCACAGGAGCAAAACCATTAATAGCTTCTGATCTTGGATAAATGTGCCAGCCAGGCTGTGAACTCAGCTCAGCAGAGAAGTCCCTTGATCTTTTGTAGACATTGCATGAGCTTCTTGGGCCAAGAAAGGCCTGGTAAGATGATCCCATGAGTGTTGGAAGCCCTGGCTCTGGAGCAGAGGGCGTTGCCTTTGGGGTGCACCACTCTCCTAGCCCAGAGGCTTTGCTCCCTCCGCTTGGGATGCCCATCTGAGTCCCCAGCCACCCTACAAGCATCTTCGGGAGCTGCAGCACCAAAATCATGGTCTGGTTGTCACCCAAGAAGCTAATGTATTTCAGCACTGACACACTTTCCAGGGTTCGGCTGTTAATGACCTAAACTAGACTTTGCTTTTTAATGATAGTTAATTGCTTTAATTAAATGTATAAAGCAGCCTACCATGGTGATATACAATGCAGCCATTAATATCATTGTCCCAGGAAAAATCAGAGACTTGATGTTAGAAAAGGGAAAGAAGGGGAAGACAGATATGTCACAGAGGGATATTAATGCAAGTAAGTCTTTTATTTGGACTTTAATAAGCCTATTCAGGGACAAGCCTGAATATGAGAAAGGAGAGGAATTCTTAAACCATTTGCATGTTATTTGAAGTACTTTATTTCAAAGATGGAAAAAGTCTATGTCACTGACCATTTGGGTTATGGGAATAAAAGTCAATTAAAGAAAAAAAAAAGCAAGAGGAAGGAATGAAAGGGGCAGAGGGTAAAAGAAAAATCTTCAAATCATAACAATAACATTTTATTACTTTAAGATCCATTTTTGAGCCCTAATTAAAATCCACCAAGCATATAATATGTGCTAGTATTCTAAACTACCAAGTGCAGATGCCATGTTGTATTTCTCACATTCCATCGCAAGATTAAAACAATTTTCATAGGAAATATAACACGCAATAACTTACTTAATGTCGCTTTTTTCACAGAAACATTAATAGTACATTAGCAAGACCAGTGTTAAATGGCTCATAAATATTAAGCATTTCCCCTTTTCTTAGTATTAGTCATTTGTCCTGCCTATAAGACTACTTACGTAATTATCATTAATTTCATGGAAGACTATATCAGATAAATGAAAACAATATACTCTGTTTCAATGCCCCTTATGGCTGCAGAAGGAGAACTGATGCGGAAGGAGAAGTATTGAAGCTAAATAGAAATTTTCACCTCTGTGTCTATAAGTCTGTATCATAAATAACTGATATCATTTGGCAGGTTTTGATTATATGTGCTGTATGTATCATGCAAGGCAATAATATTAGATTTCACGAGCAATTTATCCAGTTAATAGTGGTTGTTGAAAATGAAACTTCTAGGCTGATATTTGTTGTTGTTTTGTAGAGCAAAATACTTATATCACAGCATTATAATCATTCATGATTTCAGGATATTCATAGATCCTTGCCTGTTGCCTAGGTCCTGCTGTCTCCGTATTCTGATAACACTCATCAGGACAAAATTAAATGGTATTTTGCTTTTCGTATGAAGACTTCTGATTAACAGTTGCTAAAATGAGAGGAATTGCTACAACTGCAACACTGAAGCTGTCTTTAAAAAGTTAGGGGGAACATTTCATTTGCACTGTTCCAATTTGCTCATTTATTTTATTCTTTTGCCTGCATAAAAATGTCACTGTCAAAAACAGTGTAAGCACTTCTCTGGGCAGGCTTAATCAAAAAAAAAAAAAAAAAAATCATGATTATTTGAGACACATTTCTATGCAAATTCAATGACTTTAATCTCTCCTTGCTCCTGGCTGAAATAGGGTGCTTTTAATCTAGTAGCAGCCAGAGCCCAGCACCCAGTGCTGCTGCGAAGAAGGCATGCGCTGCTCTGCTCATATGAACAGCCGTTCTTTGTCCTTCTGCTTAGAAATTAAACCTGCACACAAAAACAAATGCCTCTTTTTTTCTTAGGTGTCAACAGCTCTAGTCTGGGACAGCAACGCAGCAGCAAAGTGGTAAAACACAGCAGGGTTTAACTCCGGTGATTCCCCATCTGACAAGTGGTCACAAGAGGTGTATAGGCATTAGAGTCCAGGTGCACTTCATGCACACTTAGGTACCCAGTATGGAGGTCTTCAAACAGTATTGCCACTCGCACCAATTATGCTTGTAGCTCAGGATGTGTGTGATCCTCCTGTGCCCTTGGAGAATTGTCCAACTCGGCCCTTCCCAGCAGGCAGGCAGCCACTTCCTTTTCCCAGAGTATTGTGCTTCAGAACAGCTCCTGGTTTGGCAGGGCAGTGAACAGGAAAAGTGAAGCTAAAAGCAGTAGTCTGCGGGGAATACGCAGCGTACTGAAAAGACTAGTGAGTGACAACGGCCATGTGGCCCATCCTGTGACGGTTGAGTTGCTTTATTTGAAAAGTTTGCTTGGGAACCGTGCTTGGCACCAGTCTGTGGTTCCTTGTTGCTGTCAAAAGCTGAACAGTTCTGGAAGGTACCGTTAATGAGGCCGAACTAGCATGGTGGGAAGAAGGGGTAAAAAGAGAGTTAGTGTAGTTCAAGGTTATATGACATTTTTCTCAGATTTGTTTGTTTGTTTGTTTTTCCTGGAGAAGTTTCTGGAGATCAAGTAGTTGATATTCTTGTAGGATGTCACTAAAATAATGTGAACTTAATTTGGTGGATCCTATGGAAACAAATAGATGCATTCCAACTTCTCACCAGGGATATAAAATTTATAGAAGATTAAGTATAAAAATATACAGTAGCTGAAAATGACAGCAAGTCTTCTCTGGCTTAGAGAAGAAAAGTGCACTAGTAATAATTCAGTGTGAGAATGCATAACAGAAGGAAAGGACCTATGAGTACTTCAGGGTCTTGGAGGCAGGATCCAGTTCTCAGAGAGCAGAAGGCAATGCTGCACAGCATCCATCAGCTAAACTCCAGCAATAGGGTGACCTGACTTCAGAGAGAGGAATTTGCAGAAGTGGGGTGGAAGTAAAATTTTACTTAGGGAAAGATAAGGTTGAAATTTCACCAGAGCATTAATGGGGAAAAAGCACTTTTTTTTTTTTTTTTTCAGGAAACACATAATAGCAGTGAAGAGGATCCTTTAAAAATACTGAAATCCTGTATTATTCTGTTACAAACAGAGATGAAGGACTGACTGCACAGCCTAGGAAATGATGTCTGTAAGCAAGTCCCCAGGGAAGTTAGTGATCACAGAAGATGTGGACATGAAGGGTTTAAGTATGTCCCACGGTATCGAAGGGAGAAAATTTTTTTAGAATATCAGCTGGAATATCAGTGGAATAAATAGCTATATGGAAAGAAGGGAGGTTTCTTCTCATTAATTTTGGCTTTCCCTTCTCAGAAAGAGCATAAACTTTGATTTATAGGCGGAACCCAAACTGAATTGAATACCTTAGTTCATGGAATACTTGATACTCAACATTAAAGCTTTACTGTAACCCAAATACATCTTTTTTTTTTTTCTTTATCTATTTTTTTCTTCCCTCTCTTGCTTTCTTTCACACAGGTCGTGATGAGAAAATATTTCCTAAGCTGCCTTAAAATGAATTTCAAAAAGTCAGTCTCTGAGTGAGTGAAATGACAGTAGTCTTCCCAGAAGTGAAAAATCATGAAAATGGTCTGAAGTCAGGGAAATTTCATGAAAATTAGTATATTGAAACAAATGTTATGTGACATCTGATAACTGATTTTCCATTTTTTAATGAAATTATTGTGATTCACAGTTATGATTCAGAGCACTCTTTCCTGTATTAGTTCCAAGGAACATGGCTTGCATTTAAGAGAGAGTGCAGTGTACCATTGTTTTCAAAATATATGACTTGTGGTAGCCAAAGCCTCCAAAAAATGTTATATTTAATGTGAGATATGAAAAACATAAACTTCTTGCTGGCTGCTAAATACCTTTTGGTACCTTTTTTTTTTTTTTCTGCAGTTCGTGACTTCATTTGAACTTGACCTTTATCTGACCATAGTTTTTGTTGTTGTGAGTTTGAACAACCTCCATTCAGGATTGATCACAACCTCCATTCAAGATTGATCACAATACATTTGGCGTCAGAGAATGGAAACAAAGGCAATGTAAAGCACAGCGACCAGGATTTAGTTGTGTGGCTGGGGACTGCATCTGTACTGCGAGCTCAAGCACCTTCCCTTGTCTACCCTTGCCTTTGTGATCTGGCAAAAAAAAAGAGGTTTATACCTACCCATCTTCTCCATCTGAGCACTGCTTTCAAAAACATAGCTGTGTGCATTGCATAAATAGAAGCCAAGGTTAGTCTGGGCATTGAGCAGATGTGGGGCATACACCAGCATTCTTGATGGAGACAGGACCACAGCAAAGCCCCTCCTGGTCTCCATTCCTGCACCCAGGCAGCTACAGACAGAGAGGGAGAGCATAACAGCTCGACATACTTTTAAAAAATCTTTTGGATGGAAGTAATTTGAGGATAGATCTCCTTATTCTGTTCAGAACTATATGTCAGATTTCTGTAGGCAATGGCCTAATATCTCACACTGTCTTACTGGTCTTCTTATTAATTATAATTTTCCCTCTGTTAAAAATCCTGAAATTTATTATAAGAATCAGAGACCCATGACCAGATATTTCTTGTGCTAGTTCGGTAGTTCAAATCAAATGGAAAGGCAAATTAACTGTTACTTGGAAATATTGCAATGTACTGAAGCAGGGTTAAACCATTTTGTGTTTGAAATCTGCCCTCTACAAATCTGTTTATTTTTTATTAGGATTTCTCTCCCTCCATTCTTTATTATTACAATCTCAGTTTGAGAAGACTTAACCCAATTGCAGGAAACATTTTGAGGTCTCACATTCTCGTTCTTCTCTTTCCCAACATGTAGTGTTTGCTCTCCAGTAAACAAGATCAAGTGACTCATGTGACAGAAATCTGTTTTTTTTCTTCTTCTTCTTCTTTTGCAGGGTTAGGGTTCTGCCTGTATCAGTTCATCAGTGATGAACCCGTGTTGGTTTATCAGTGCCAGCAGAAGAGAAGGGAGTTGGGGATCTATGATGTGATGGTGGTAGTCCAACACTCTTGTGGTAGGTCAGTTTAAACTCCTGTGCTCTGCTTCCCCGAGGGGACATATCTCAAGGGATCACAGACCTTGGGTTTGATGTTATTCAGTCTGGGCAAATGGAAGTTTGACATTGACTCTGGAAACCATACAGCCCAAATTAGAGCAACAGGATTTGAAGTAGTGACTTCTAAAAAAATAATACTAGTAAAAAAAGTTCCCTTCACTTTCCCTACTTTCTAGTATTGTACCATCAGAAACAAACAATATATTTAAAAACATGTATGTATACTGCAGCTATTTTTGTCAATAATTTAACCAGAAGGGGTTTCTTGGGTCACAGAGTTCTTCTTTGCCATTTCAGGCAAATATTTTATATATCCCTTCCAACACTGATGAAGGGTTTTCTTAAAACCTGTCAGATTTCTTTCTGTCCCCACCTTCTCTGGTGTATCATTGTTATTATGGTTAAGAACCTTCTTTAAATGTGTATGCATTTGTGACATTTCATGCATTACATAATGATTGATCTCTTTTAATGTATAATATCTTTTTGTACTAGAAGGATTGATAAAATGTGATTGTCAATTGTCTGGCAACAGAACAGTGATGGTATTTGTACTGGAAGCCGACATAATCATACATTATTTGTTAGTTAGTTTCCTTTGGGTAAATCAAATTAACCTAAAATACTGTGAGAAATTAAGTCCTAGAAATAAACCAATACTGAAATCTAGAGTTCCAAGTGCAAATAAACATGTGAATTCTGACTGGAACCTGGAAACCAGTATAACTTGCCTCCTTCTTTGGGGTTCTTTTTATACTCTCTATTGTTATAAATAGACTATCTTTTCTGTAATACTGTCATGTATGATGTGATAGGAATAAAATTACTCTTTTCGAAGTGGTAAAGACAGGAAAGACTGGAGTTTCCATTTTCAACTTCTTGGTATTGCTCTTTTTTCTTATGCAAGCTGAATATTCATAAAAATCTAATCAGCTTTCTGTATTGTTTTGTCTATACAGACACTTATTGCTACTCACAAAACAGTTGTATGTTTTAAGGCAAGACTTTTTACAGCTGAGAAAACCTCCAAATGTTTCAAAGACTTTTCCACCCAACTTTACATATCTGCTTTCACTCTTTTATTCCTGATGCATTAGTTTTGACAGCTTATTTCTTCCCTTTACAGGTCTCCTCTGTCTTTGCAATAAAAGGCAAGAAAAGTTGCTAGGGGAAATTAAATTCAAAGACTCTCAACACTGCTTTTCTATTTGCTGGTTCTTTCTTTGTTATTGTTTTTTTATTTTTCTTCTGTCATCGTTTGCTTGTTTGTTAGCTATTTTCTTAATCAGAAAAGCCGAAAGAAAAGGAAAATGCCCTTGATCTTTCCATTGTTCATTTACTCTAATAGATAGCTCAGGCTGGCTAAGAGAATGAAGGTAGAATTATTCTTCAGGGAACTTTTACTGGAGAGTGAAACAACACGAGGATTATAGGCACACAGCTTCAGCAATTACTCAGCAGTATTTTGAAATTTTTACTTGTAGAGAATCTTACTTTTGTAAAGGTATTTTTAACATTTTTTTTATTATTATATTTGAAAGTTCAGTGGAATAGTTGATATCAATAAACCAGAAGAAAGAAAAGGACTTTCAGTGAGAAAGGAACATAAAAAAAATGCATGTTTCTTGTATTGCAGATATGCAATGGTTAATTTCTGCCTTATAACTTCTTTCTTGAGCATGAACTGAGCTGGGACCAGATGTAGGAAACTTAAGAGCAGAGTAGTGTGATTAGGAGCTACAAGTATGGAGTAATAATATTGCATTAATTTCTTCAAAACTGTGAGGGAATTGCATGCCTCAGAACATGATTTGAAGTCAGTATGGGATGACGCTAATATGGCACATTCAAGAATGTAGATACTAATCTTTTTATAACTAGGAAATTTCTGAGAAAGTCATATAGTAATAGGTATATGTGATATTATATCATATAATCATTACAAGAACTACAAGTTTAGTCAAATTATGTTCCAATTAAAAGAAAGAGATGTAACATTTTAATTGTAAATGTCCTTAAACAATTAAAAATATGTCCTTATTTAGTGTGTTATCAGTCACAGTAAAGGCAGTACAGAGGTCAAGGTTTCATGAGCACTTTTGAAGTTGTACAATTTGCATTTATTTCTTGGTCTACTACACAGTCCGTACTAGCACCTTCAGATAATTCTTGTTCATAGTAAAGCTTTGTTTATAGGATGGAATCAAGAACCATTGCTCAAACCACAAAGCACAAATTAAAATTGACCTAACCAAACAGAGAATCATTTTGAAACCCTTTTAACTTAACCTTTTACTGTGTAAATTTTTCCTTTCTCTTTTACTATATCAAATTTTACGCTACTGTGTAAAATAAAAAGCCCTTTATCAAATGCAACTTTACAGAGTGGTGTTTAACACTAAACAGTGTTACATCATCCAGAGCAGTTGTAAAGACAGCCAGTTCAGAGGGTAGAATTAACTTTATAGTTTCCTGTGTATTAGAAACATTTTAGATGAGTAGACAGGCACTCCAGATGAGTATGGATCCTGTTACTCTTTGAAAACAGGAAAGTGGGTTCTATGTAGAAACACTGATTGCCAGGGACTCACACGTCAGTTTGAATTACAGGTAGTGATTCTGCATGTTATGACCAGGCAGCTATTTTATAATATTCCTCTTCACATATTTGCCTGTTTTAGATCATAACTTTAGACTGAAGCACATGATCAAGTTCATGTTTGCAAGGTCTTTTAAGGTGTAAAGGCATCGGAACAAATGCTTAAGTTAAGGCATGTGTTTTGCGTACATCTCTTGCCTCTGTGACCAGCCATGGACGTGTTTCCTAAACTTGTGATTTGAGTAGGAAAATAGCAGATGAGTAGTCAGAATAGAGATTTTTCAAGTGCATTACAGGGCAGTAAATCATATTTATTCTGAAATGTGTAATGAACTGGCAATTTCTACATGGGATCACTGGAGGAGTAAAAGTGTGATAACCAAAGAAATAGATTTTTTTCACAACTTGGTTTTCCAGATTTCACCAGTCTGGGTATTCTACTAGGCACCAAAAATAGTCACTTCTGTGGATATAGATAGTCCTGTGAAAAGCTTTATTCCCTCCCTTCAAGCTTGATCCCCCCCAACTTGAAAATCCTGAAACTTCTTTTGGAATCATCATGCCTCTGAAAGGCACCAAGATCTAACTTCTAGTCTAGTACAGTGCTGTTTATATATTCCAAAGTATTGCTTGTGTCTTGAAGCCTCATATGTATCTAGTGCTAGAAATTCAACTTCCTTTTTTTTTTTTTTTTTCCTTTTTTTTTTTTTTCTCAAAAAAAGGAAATTAAATTATGAACAGAGCTCCCTACGGATCCATCGTCACATTCTCACATGCACACAAGCATACAACTTAATATTCTTAAACAAATGTGAAAAGCACAATGACAAGTAAATTATGTTGGATACATTGCTATTGTATTATTTTACAGTAAGCTTATAGTGATATGAAAAAACTAAACTTATTCCTTTAAAATCCACTCAGCAATACTTTGAATTGTGAAAATGAAAAGTAAATTACAGTGAGCAAAATTAGAAAGAATCAAGTCTCATAATCAAAAATGTAATTACTATGTGATGGATTTCATTTTGTAATTTGGACATAACAGACGGCTCAATGATTTTCTAACTTAGTGGATGCTCTAGGCCATTTGGCAACATATATATTGTATCAAATACAAGCATTTACCAGGGTTTTCAAAGGCTTTTATGCAATTTAGAATATGCCCATACACATAAATTACTTATGCACATTTAAAAATTTCTGATTTAGGACTGGTTGTTAAATCCAAAAAGAGCCAGCCTGAATTAACTGTGTCTAACACCAGTATGGATATGTAGATTTCAGAGTAAGTGTCTTGTTTTAGATTAAACAGCTTTAAAAATGAAAGTACACTGTCTGCATGTGAATGTACATTTAAGAAATGCTATTGAATCTAAGTAACTGAGTAGTAGGAATCAAAAACATTCTGGAAACAAGTGAAAAGCTGGACCCTGTCCTTATAAATAATGTAATGGGTTTAGATAAATGGGTATTTAAAACTATGACCTATCTAATTTCAAAATACGGAGTGATGTCTTCCTCAAGGAAATGTCTTCCTCAGAGCAGCCACTACTAATTTCATTCCTATACTGAAATCCTGTCACTTAATCGACGTTACTATTGGATGCCTATTTGCAGGCACTGTTGTTATTGCTAAACCTGTATCAGTCCATTTTATTAAGACCATAGGGCTGGCTCATGCTTATTTTTATTTTCCATTAATAATCCTATCAGTGCCAGTTTGAGAGTAGAAATATAAAAAGTTAGGTAAGTCTAGTAAGACATGGATAAATACTTTTAGCAAGACAGGAAAGGTTGAATATACCAAAAGATTTTGATCTAAAAAAAAAAAAAAAAAATTACAGACAATACAAATCTTCTCCTGGAGCACTTAGGTGTTTCTGGGAAACAAAAATAGAGAATTGCTGTGCTATACATCATCTATTCTTTAAAAAAATGCTTATTCTGCAGAGTATGCTTCCACGGTCATTAGGAACGTGAGGCCACAGGGCAGGTAGAATTTTTTTTTTTTGTCCTAAAAACAGTCCGTATCTAACCAGTATAATTTCAGTATGACCATCCCCTCAATGGCAAAGATGATTCTTCAGTTTATTGAGGCTTAAAGGAGCAATCACAAAAAAGTCCCATCTCACTAGCAGGCTTTGCAATTTTTCAGAGAAGACAGGCAATGGTCTACTGATTCAGATATATCTGTGTTATAATTTAGTAAAACCCTAATCACCTGACATTGCTGACCAGGTGCTTGGTATGAATCAGTTTTGCAGAAAGCAGGGGCAGAGTTCTTAATCAGGCTACAGCAAATCGAGGTTTTTGCATAAGAAAACCAAAACCAGCTTCTCTATTGTCCCTTTGTTTGGAATATAATTTCCTATACTGTACAAGTATCTTGGCTCAACAAGACTCATTTTGTCTCTTCCCTTTTTAAACTACAGTCATGGTGAAAATCCAATGGGTTTTATATAATATATTGTGATAAAACAATATATGGTGAAAGAAGCAATGTAGAGGGAGAGAAAATCTTTTTACACCATACCTTATCTTATGAAAGTGCTGCTACTTTCTTTCTTTTCCCCTTTGAATGGAGCATGCCTCTAAGGCGATCAATTCTAAGGCTTACGTAGTTGTAGATAAGAGTAAGCTAGAAATTTAAAGCCATGCACCAGATGAGTTTCCTTTCATTAGTCACAGAAGATCAATACGTGGATTAGTACTGTACTGAATCAGTACGTTACCTGATCATTAACATTATAGCTTATATAAAGTGATAGACAAGTAAATGCTGAAATGTGAAATACTATAATGCTAAGTGAAAAAAAAAAGAAAACTTGATGTTCTTTCCAGATTAAAAAAAAAAAAAAAAAAAAGGAGAGAGAGAGAAAAAAGAAAAATGAGAATTAAACTAAAGCTTTTTTTCCTTTTCCTGGTAGACAGAAGAAAGTAGCTTTTTGTTGGAGTGTCACTGCCTAAAAAAGATTATAGTCTGTATAAAAAAGGGAAGAGTTGTGATGCCAATGTTAATCCTGATAATTGTCATTGATTTTAATATTATCTTAAAATTCATACATAGCAACCATCTCTACTGGCTAAATTTGTCTGGATCTTGGCAACCAGTCAGCCCTGTCGTAGTAGTTTTGTGAGAGTCTCGGTCAGCCTGCTTGTCTCCTGGCCCACTCTCCTGGATAGCGTCCTCGTGCTTGAGCCAAACACGCATCTACCTTTGCAGCAGCCGTGTGGCTCCCTGCTCCAGGCTTCTCGCCGTCCTGCACTCCTCTTCCTGCCTAGTTAGTAGAGGTAAGAGAAACGTCTCCACACGGATTCTTATAGAGGATCTGCTGGATATGGTTGACAGCACTAGCAGGAGCAGTAAAACCAGGGTAGGAGAGTTGGACCTGACCAATATTTTCACTAGTATTAATGGTCAGAGCTTTCATATTTATCATGCTAATTTTTAACAAACAGCTATAGTCAGGCAGTTCTTGAACTGGCAAGCACTGACTGTAAAACCCTCTTAAAGTAATGCTCAGCTAGGGGGGAATTAAATTTTACCAATCCTGTAATTCACTGTTCAACATGATCTAGTCATGCATCTCAGACTAATTACCATCATGGAGAACTTGATCTGCACAGACAACTCAATAAAGGTATCAGATACAGGAGAGAATTTGTTTCCATGCCCAGTGAGTTTCTTAACTTGTAAAAATATTAACATATAATTAGAGTGAGCTTTAGGCAGTGGAAGGATAGTGTGACCTAACATTTTTTTGATCACTGACTCTTGTTACACCAAATTATTATATTTAATTTAAATTTTCCAAATGTTTTGTCCTTCTTTTTTCAATGCATTTTTTTACTATGTTAGTAATTTGCTCAATTATTAGCAATATAGCAAATACAGTTTACTAATTTGGGGTTAATTTACCTGTTTTTTTTTGTTTGTTTGTTTTTGTAAGGAAAAAAAAAAAAGTCTGTGATCCATTTGTCACTTTTTCTAACAGTAATAAAAACGCAGCTATCGGTTTTCATGACTCAGGGCGCCATACGCTGAACAAGAAGTTATGACTATTTCTCATGCATAATACCTGTACTTGTAAAAATCTTCCTCATTACACAGAACCTGACTCACAAGTCTTTCATTAGAAAATCCCACTTGGGCCATTAAACAGTACTGATGTTTTCCTATTATGCTTAAAAATGAATAATTCATATCCTCTATTAGAATAAACTAGGATAGTGAGGAACAGGGCAGAATAAATACAGTGCTATGTCTTATTTTATATATTTTTCCATTTGTGTCCATATGTGATCTTCTACCTTTTTTTTTTTAGGAGGAGGCTACAATGTATGTTAATAAAATGGGTATTATACATACATAGGAAAATCTGCATGTGTCTTTGTGTGTATGTGAGATGTGTGGATTAAAATTAATGAGCTTTGGTATATGTCTGTGTTCAGGTTTTCCCTGTGCACACACATGCAAACGCACATTAGAAACCCATGCCACATTAAGAACTTAAGGGAAATAAAGAACTCCATCATACTTATAATCAGGGAACTGCCTGGAGAAGTGCAGCCCTTCCAGGTACTGCCACTCCCCAAGCTGTGTCACTGCTACAGCTGCAGTTCCTTTTTGCTTCGTTTTCTGCACGAACGGTTGAAAACAGTTTCAGATTATTTGCTAGCATATCCTCACACGACGAGAAGCTGCCTACGTCTCCTGATGAACCTTGACTAGAAGTCTTCCTTCATGCTTCCTGCCAGCTTATTTATTTAAAAGTATTTACTCTTACAAAATAGCAAGTAAGCCCTTCAAGGCAGAGACAAACTGCCCTGTTGCTGCTGCTTAAAATAATAACTGCAATAAGGAGGAAGAATAAGTTTCTAATAAAGTATTAGAAGCTTAAAACATTGTGAGTTTTGGACAACATATTGCTGTCATTCAGGTCATCTTTGAACTCAGCTCTCTGCATCTGTTAATTAGCCTAAAAATCATCAATTAAGAAGATGTTCCTCAGGTAGGAAAAAAGAAAAAAAAAAAAGAGAGAGAGAGAACAAATATATTTTCATGTGTGTAATAAACTATGCTTTTCCAAGATGGAAAGCTTCACAAATTATATGTTTAGGCCAACCTCAGCACAATTTCTTACTCCTTTTAGAGAAATTTAGCAGTCTACCTCCTTTTATTGATTTCAAATATAATCAGCCACTCAGCTGTATTAAGCAAGAGAAAAGGTCAGTGGAGCAATAATAAAATCTTCATTGTAATCCTAACTTACTCTGCATTCTACTACATTTTGAAAATAAGAAGAAAGGTATATCTGAGTCAGTTTAATTAACATTATTTGTGGCTCACAGAACTGAGAAAAACAAATTAATCTTAAAGGACATAATGAGGTATTAGGGTTTGACAAAATTTTTACTTCCAGCAGCATTTCTTCCTAATGCATCCTTAATTAATGTGCCATTATTTGTAAATGTTGCCAAACATCCATAAAAAGTCAATCCTTTTGTGTTTAAGCTAATTAAATGGTGATGCCGTTTCCAAACGCCTTCCTGTTAGACCATGCTGGCACTCGCATTGCTTTTACTTTTTTTTGCCCTCATGAAGCACGTTAATTCTCCTAAAAAGAGGATTCACTTGGAGACTTAGGCCCCACTGCCCTGAGCCTCAGGCCACCACTTTCTGCTTCTCAGACCCAGGGGACTCAGCTGTGGAAATGATGAGATAAAGCTCTTCTTCTGGTTTGACGGATTGGTATTTTTCCAACATAATGAACTTACAGGCATTGCTGGAAACCATCTTTTGTCATCCTGGTAGTCCTTTCTCCAATTGCGATTTGACAACTC